>JAQGAV010000324.1:0-36432 GCA_034691345.1 Phasmarhabditis papillosa
TAATACAAAGTTTTATGGTAGGATTGGTATTTCTTTTTTCCTGTATTTATTCTCACTAACCAAGAACAGACGATCGTCATCAACTACGCTTGTTCCAACTTTCATTTCAAACTGATGTAGGGGCTCAATCTGAAAACATTTGCGTAATAAATCTATAATAGGGATTTGAGAACATTACAACATTCCCATAGAAAATTCTTGCAAAACAATAAATGTACCACGGTAAAAATTTAAAAAAGCAAGACAATTATTAATTTAGAATGAAAATAAGTGAAATAGCATATGAACATGTTGCTTACATGTTGCTATAAAAGGTTAGTCAAAGGTATCGCAAACAACTTGAATTTTCACTAAAATCTAGAAACCTAATGTGGTTTAATGGTTTGCATATTATAAGTTATGAATATATTTAAATTTCCTACCTCTCCTTCCATGGTTTCTCTTTCGGATATGAACTGCAGTCGGACATGAGCCTCCACCAGGTGACTGTTCCTCATATCTCCTACGCGACATTGAAAACAGAGCAGTCCATCTCGCAGGCAGATTACTGCTCTTTCACTTAAATATATAAATTAAGTCATGATTGTAGCGAAGTCAAATGAATTTCAGACACTTATTATGTAGTCTTAAATGACTTAATCTAGTTTAAAGGATGTAAAATGAGGGGTTAACATAGGAATCAAAGAAAATCACCTGAATATTATTGTCTCTGCTCTTTTTTTGGGCCTGGCCAGCTTTGCAAATACCAATCCTACCATAAAACTTTGTATTAATAAGCCGAAAACAGCTTGAACACAGACTGTAAGACCAGCAACAGGACACTCTGTCGTTACATATCTGAAGAACTTAGATAAATATAGTAACAAGAAACTAACTGTAGTGAAAGAAAACTGTTACCTTACTCTTATCCCTAGGCTATCACGTTTTTGCTTTCAGTGTAGCTCGTGTGAGTTTCAGTTTGAAATTGATTACATTTTAATATTTCGAGAGCGAAAGTTGATTAGAAAAGTGACTGGCAAGTAGCAAATCATAATAAATTATGCATTTTCCTTGTACATGTTTTTGGGACTATATCAGAACTTTTGACAAAAGCTCACCTGTGTCCGTAACCAATTGTATGGTGAGTTTCCACAGCAAAAAGAAACGATGAGTAAAAAGAGTCTAGATTGACCACACAATGCGTTTTATTAACACTTTGTATATCTTCGTCGGATAGCAGGTCACCATGAAGAATAGCTATTGTATAATATGCGGTTGCAAATGTTGTCCAACTTAAAAATACATTTATATATTCGTAATTTAACTTTGTGAGTGTACCTCCCTGCAAAGACTAAACCAAAAATTGACAACATGATCCTCCATTTTACGTCAATCAGTGTTGTGAATATATCTCTAAAATAATCTATTTTCTTCAACCGTAAATCTGCCTAATCCGCTCAAACACCGCTTAAACCGAACGGAAATATTGGCAATTACAGAAGTTTAGGTTCTTAACTAGCCACATAAACTTATGCAGCGTCATGAAGCTGAACCATAAGTGCTAAATATTTTAAATAGGTTATCAGCTGATCAAAGTGAACCGGAAATTAACTACGTTTTAAAGTTACAGAAAATATGCTCACATTGATGTAGCAAGAGGAACATTGGATAAAAATAAAAACTAAGCAAGTCACTTACCTTAAATATTGTCTATCCTTCTTTGGCACGTTTTTGTTATATACGTTGCATATTCCATTCTTGCTAATTAACCGGGATTTCTTGGGTTTTTTGGTCGATTTGCGTGATAGAGGGCTGGAGTTACGTCGTGCAGTGCTGGCCAACGTGCGAATAGATTCAGAAAATGCATCTAAATATCTTCGGAATCGTCCACGTACAGACATTCAGTTACGAATATAGTCCCTGGAGGCGTGGCATATCACATCTGCATCTACCTTTTTCTCTAGCTAGCTCGTTGCTAACTCTAACTCTTATCCACCTCTTTTTATGCGCTACATCAGTGTTAATCAAAACGTAGATCACCTTCAAAATAACTTATCCAAACCGTTTAGAAACAAATTTTAGGTAGAAGGATCGAGATACCAGTTTTAGAGAAAATAGTATCAAGCAGCTATTTAGAAGTGTTTGTAATCAAATTATCATTTCACAATCATTATTTTATAAAGTCCAAATCAAAGGTATCAGCTTAATGAGGTTCACTCTGATTACATCTTTACAATAAAGATCACGCTTAATTAGTGACGCTAGAAATTTCTCACCTTTTTTCACTCTGGGTGGCATTTGAGGGAAATTATCTTGAAGTAGAGGGTTAGATGGGTAGTCAGAGCCTCACAAAAACCGAATGAAAAGGCTAGGCGCGTGAATTCCGCTCACGCCAAAACATTGTTTAATTATGCACAATTGGCCTTTTTCCAGCCACGACGGCAATTTATATAATGACAAAAGCACTGGACACATACATTATAATCGACATGTTGCTTAAGGTTTTTAGATTTCTTTTGAAGACCGACGACAATCTTTGGCTACTTGATGTTCCAAAAACTACAGTGAATTGGTTTGAGAGGAGGGAGATGAGAAAACAGCGATGAATAGCTGTGAAATGTTTAATTAGCAGTTTTTGCATTCATCAAGAATTAGGGCAAAATTGAATGTCTGTACTTTTATGCATTTAAACGAAGGTCATTTAAATGTGAGCAGAAATTGTAGGATCACAATTTCTTGAAAAAGTATATTTTCTTCAATAAATTCTTAAAAGGCTGAGGCACAATTTTTGTTATGGAACCAAATTGAAAAATAAAAAAAAGTATCTTGTAGTCATGTTAGTAACAGAATTTAACTCTTACAACTAAGCAAAAGAAAGCAAGATGTTAAAGAGAGTAGCGATTTTAGGTTAGTAAGAATTCAGTAAGGGTGGACTATTTATGCCCATTTACTAATGTGCGACTAGAATTAAAATAAGGACTACAAACCTGCAATGCTGGTTCTTCTTAATGGAGGGCTTTTATGAGATCCATTACCATTAGATAGTAATGGGGCACTTCCTAGTGACATCTTGCGACGGTTGGATATTCGAACTCGGTTCAGATCCGCACATTCAGGCACAGATAATGTCATTGCACTAAAAGCAACAAAACGAATTTAGAACATATTGTAGTAAACTATGTGTAGGTTGAGCAAAGTGAACAAAAACAATGTTACCTTAAAAACAAACATACAAAAAACTATATTTGTATCGCACTTCAAACACAAGAATATTATGATTTATTTAAGACCAAAACTTCAATATACCTTAAACAATAGTCAGGTAATCAGTTTTACTCTGATTTACAGACTATTATTTTCATTTATTTTTATTTTTTCAGTTTTATTTGCTACGTGTATTGTTGATAGCAGAATAACCAATTTTGCCTAGCACAAGGTTAACTGCAAAGATTGTTATAATTAGGCGACAAGCCAAAAAGCAGAAAGAGTTAGTTCCTAATTTAAAACAAAAGAAGAGTGGGAATTTCGAATTAATTTCTCTTTTTAAAGTCTGCGGAGGTCAGGTGTTAATGGTCAGTGATAAATGAGTACAAATGACAATAGAAAATAAGATATTTTTAAGAAACAATAATAAAAGACAACATGACATTAGGTTATAATTATGGAAAACACACATGTAGCCAGAAATACGACCTAAAACGGCGACGTTGTTTTCAAAAACAAGAGCTTTCGAAATAGTCAATAATTCGAAAATGATTAGTTGGAAACCTCAATTTTTCTCAGATTATTATACAGGTAGCAATCATTAAATACTGATTTGAAACTATAAATGAAGACCCGACGTACTCGGTGGGTGCACTTTCTTTCATTTAGCAACTATTGAGGTTCTTCGCGGGTGGTCATTCTTATTTAAATTGAAGGTCCAGCACCCGTCTATCCGCGCATCTCTTATTACTCGGATGCATCCAAGTCGTTATGAAATTTAGGATGGTGAGAGACAACTAATCCTTTTAGACCAAGGCTATATGGTTAAACCACTGTTTATAAAAACTGTCGTTTCTTTTTATAAGCGCAATTTGGTTAAACAAACTAAAAATATATTGATACCAGACTCATTGTACTATTCAAAGCAGTTGGGCACTTAGAAGCGATAAAATAATTGAAATACTAATTGTTACGGGAGGTCTTCCTCGTTGAGAGGGAAATAGAAAAGGCGATTCTTAGATGGTGGGCTTAGTGCAGAACAACAACAAAACATGACAACAACTATAATAGCGATACTTTCTGAAGGCATCAGATGGCAATAAATTGTGACTTTTGGCTATTTGTTCACAAAAAAGCTCTACGAAAGCACCAAGAAAACTATATTGAAGTTATGTAAAATGTAGATTTAGGTTCTTTTAAAACAAACCTGGATGCTCTTCCTGATTCCGGTCGACCCCATAATGAAGAATAGGCATTATCGGTGGTCATCTCAATTTTTTCAACTAAAATAACATGAGTAGTTATATTAACAATTATCACAGAAAATGAAAATATCTGAATGATAGTTTTACTGGAATTAGTTTATAGTGTTATTTTTTCAGTTGCTCGGCTAAGAGAATGTTAGCAAGCTCCAGGCTTTTTCCAAGACAAACAACAAATTAAACAATTATAATAATATCAAAGAGAACACGTTGGTCTTAGTCTCAGCAGTATGAGAGACTAAATATGGAAAGGATTTGGAAAGTAAGTGAATTATAAAAGTGAAGGGACCTATTTGAAGTGAATTTGGGTATATTTAGTGTTGGCTGTGGTAGTGGTACATACTGGGTTCATTATAAGCATGTCGCAGTGTCAAAAGAAAGACTCAATTAGAAAAACGAAACAGAGCAGAAGAGGCTAACACAAGAAGTTCGTTTGCATCTAACCGGAAGCCCTTTTACAAATCAAATAATTAGTTGCATGCAACTGTTTGTAAACATTTTTGTTTATAGATTTGCAGTTGTCACATGTTATTGTTAATCTATAATATTTGGTTATGAGCATTGATAAACTAGACACAAATATTAACTATGGCATACTTATTGCAACTCACCCATTCAATTCCTTAGTTAGAGTCAATGAAATCACTCTGAGCAAGTTTGTTTTTGTAATGCTCAAATTATTTTTGGGGTCTTTTTCTAGTTAATACTTTGTGGGAATATGCAAATGCGCAGAATGTTTTTCAGAAAACCTCGGGTTAATAAATCGGAAGGCTTTAACAACAAGTTGGCTCTTCTGACCACGAGTTCAACGACTAGTAAAAACAGAACTCTTGTTCTTGAACATCAACTAAGGATCTCATGGATGAAATTAAAAATGTAAACTGTCGTTGTCAGAATAAACTCAAAAATGGTGTTTAAAAAACTCTTATGATTTGTTACCTTCAGATATAGATTCAGCAAAATTGCGTTAGTGTTGAACGCTGAACAAACCTGAATTATGCAAAAAGCATTCACAAGATTTAATATTTTAAAAGAATACCTAAATCCTAAAATTAAAAAAAAACATCTAAGAGAGGAAGGGCAATAAAAATGGAAAAAGTCCAAGGAAATGGGATATGAAGTGAAAATTTCCCACGAATAATCTGGCACACAGGGAATATTAGACCACCAGGCAAGACAATTCTCGTAGAGAATGAGAAGAATGAAATCTAGGAAATTTAAAGTGCAATTAGTTCATTCTTAATAAAATAGCAAGTTATGAAAATCATACTCAAATGAAAAATATACAAATTCGAATGTATGATTGATAATAGAAAATATTGTTGAATCACAGTATCTATATATCCTTATAACGCAACCCTTGTATGTTCACACAAAATCTTCGATGGTTCTTTATTTCCTAATTAACCCACGATTTACATAAAATAAACAGATGAAAACAAAGAACTGCAGATGTTTATTGAATAAACGAGATTGAGTGTCCCGCCTAAGGAGCCCGTTTTCTTTAAAGCGCAAGATGTATTCTCATGAAAGTGAGTGTAGGTGGGCCGACTTAAAACAAGATTCTGATTCATTTAGAATTGAATCTTACCTTGATAGATTTAAAATGTCTGATACTAACAAAACAAACCCGAATAGGCAATTAAAAAAAATCAAACATTGAAGATGATGGACTAACCTATTTGAAAGGAGGTTAGAACGCCCGTCTTGTTCAAAACCATTTTGCTTTTCCGTTATGAATTAAGGAATACATTTTGTTTTGATGTTCTGACGCATTGTCTCCATCCAATGCAATTATATAGGACAAAAAGTTTGTCTGACGGTGGTATTTCTTAGATAAAATCAACTATTAAACTGATGTTTATAAGAGAATTTGCAGCAAGTGCAGGCATGCTTTGTATAAGTAGCTTCATAAAGTAAAATAATGATGGGTAGCGAGCAGATGTTCAATGCAACTATACGTATCAGCATTAAATATTGCACTTGAAACTAATTTTGTCATCTTGGTATTAGCCACTTGAAGGAATTCATAGTGGGGGGTCAGTTTGCCGCAGGCCCAACTCGCAAATGTTTCTGTTGGTCATCAAATATGAGAGTATGAACGAGTGTGTATACGCAAGTTTCTTTTAGGCACATCAAATTATTGTTACAAAATTTCTTATTCAACTAATAAGGGTTATAGTAATTCTGGGAATATACATCTGTTTTCAGTTGAGTAACAACCCATGAAATTTGGTTATTTTCTTTAATAAATAGATGTTACTAAAAATAGAGTTGCGAGCATTCTATTGACAGAATAAGAAAATCTACAACAAATATATGGCTGGATTTGTGGTGGACGCAGAGGTTCACATGTATAACTTGTTTGTAATATTCTAGTATATTGGGTAATTTATCTGATTTCGATATTGATGAATTACTTTGAGCTGTATTGTTGTTATAAATACATCTTGGTTTGAAAAATCCCTTTTTATGGGACACATATAGGATTATATAATATAATAAGTATCAGCACGAATTAGTGAATATGTTGCTTAAACTGCCTAACTATTTTATTTAACTTGCTGAGTCTTCGGATAACCGCTGTGTGGAATGCATAGGTTTTAAATTCGGTTACTAGTGGTCCCTAGATTTATAGGGCTAAACCAATTTAGCCAACTATTCCAGGATGTCTTTTTCGGAATCAAAATACAACCAAAATTCATGTGCCGGTAAAGTCGTTTTTAAATATTTTGTGCTAAATTATTCATTCAATTTGCACAATAAATTGGATTCGCCATTCTTACTTAGGGTTTTCATTGCCGACCAGGTGCAAAATACTTCGGACTAATTATCATTGAGACATGAAAATCGAAGCACATTGACTACACCTGAATTATTCCGCTTCCGGAATTTCCCTTATAATTTCAATAAGACCACCACAATGTAAATAACGTTATTATTGAAACTCTTTTCAACCTCAAGGTAACTAGGGCACTACTACTAACATAGGTCCATAATCCGAGCGGGTGGTATTCGTTTTGTAGTTTCCTGGAAATCTCGTGAGCGCGTTTCTATACACTCTAGTGATAATATCGTTTTCTGCAATTCTCTTCCGCTTCTTTTGTGCAAAATTGGCAAAACAGGATAATTTGCCTACAAGAATAGAACAGTTTTGTTATTTTTAGCTGGTTTACGTCCGTTATCTAGTTTCTGGAACCAATTTGTTCACACCAAAATATCGAATCTCAACATTCAAGCGACAAACAACGGTGAGATTGTTAACTCTATTGCTTATAGTTAGCTTTCTTTCTTCTGTAAGAAAGTAACAATAAGTAAATAATATCAAACACTTGAATTCAAGTCTTTACAGTGACTAAACTACTTGCGTCATTACTTTTTCTAGAATTGACTCTAGCTTATAATTAGATTATGCGTAATTACAGATTGCACACTAAGTGTTGCCAAGATACCGTAGTTGTAATTCTCAGTTTACCAATTTACTCTTCTTCAAAATTTACTAACAGACCACTCCACTTGCTTTAATGACAATAAGTTATAGCTGATTCCAAAACTTATACTCGTCGGATGCTATGTTAGAAGAGGCATTTCTAAATAAAACAAAGACCCGGGTGTTAAAGGGAAAAATCATTACATTCAAACCGCACCAGCTACTTATATATTGCGATCCAGGTCTAAGTTGGGAACAAAATAAGATTTTCAAAATATCGCCTCAAAATATCCCAACAACACTTTATTTATGTGCATAACTGTTCACAGTCTTTATATTTTCTTTAAGATATGGGGTTTACTCTAGAGCAATTAGTTTCTGTATGCATAAAGATATTTTGCGGGGCCATCTCAATGTCAATTCTTGTATTTTGTGTTTTTCCGAATATAAGAAAGAATGAAATAACCACAAATGGAAAGGTATTTTCTATGTTTATCTCTCTATTAATTAAGTTACATTTTAGTGTCTTCTATCGTTTCTTCTCTTTTATATTATGTTAATGGCGATATCACACCTAGTTGAGGCGACATATATTTCGATACTTCACTTCACCGAGGCTCAGTCACAGGATCTGCAAATCGAACCGCTCCGTATATCCTGGATAATTCAAATTGTTTTTGTGTAACAAGATACAAAAATAAAATAGCATACCCTTATTTTTAGAACAGCACAAGTCGGTTGTACTGCTACATACACATTTGAGCTGCTAGAAGTTTTGAACATTTGCCAATGGATGAAAAAATTTCAAGACAAAAACCAGAAGACCATCATCGAATTTGCATTAATTGTAAGATTTAAAGTTTATTTTCAATAGACCAATTTTTTGTCCTACCACCTAACTGTTGTTGTATACAAGATGCAATAAAAAAAGAATATTCAGATGTTTGGTTCTGTGGCTGCTGCATTGTGGGTTCTCTACAATCAAAGACAAACCTCATATTTTATACTTGTGATGCTTGAAATGTCGCCGTCTTTTATAAAATATCAATGGCTTTGTTTCATACAATCATTGTTCTTGATATTCCTAACGGCATCGTGCATCGTAGCCCGTTTTAAACTCAACAAAAGCCGGGCCTCACTTGAGAAGTAAGTCAGATACCTGTTTAGAAATCCCGCTTACTACTGCTTTCCATACAGGAGACGTGTTTAGATGACTACACTGTAGTATTCTATAGTAGAACAACTCTAAACAACATTTCTACAGTATACTAGAGTTGTTCCTCTATATTCTAATATAACAAGTTGAAAACATAACAACTGTCGTTTTTTATAGCTATTTTAGTTTTTGTTTCAGAATGGAGACAACTTCCTTGGATACGAAGTTCAATAGGAGGCAATACTTTACTAAACTAGAGCGATTATTGCCAATGGTTGCTACAAAGACTGCTCTTTTTGCTCTCTATGTTGTTTTGGAGTATATTCTTCTAATACTTCCTGCTCATGATCCCACGGTTCAATCACTAAAACTCGTATTCTCACCGAATAACGTCAGTTGTTTTTTCTTATACCGATCAACAGTTACCCGTTTTTCAGAAATTCCCAATTATCTGTTTGCTACTGGTTTTGTCAGCTGTTTTTGGTACAAGAAGAGTTCTAAAGAAGAAACTGGAAAGGGTGGAACAAATCGAACTGGACATGAAATCCCACCAAGCCAAACATTATTTTGATAATCTCGCAGGGGCTTGGAACTGATTGAGTTTTCCGCCAAATTGTTAATTTGACATTCAAATTTTTGTTAACATGTGTACCGTTTACATAATTTCATAAATTGTGAGTATTCTCAATTAGTTTAGCTTGTCTTTTTCAGACAAAAAACAGGTTAATTAAAGCAGTGCGAAAATCAGAATAGTCAATGTTCTTCGTGTTTTCTGCAATGATAGGAAAAATTTGAGTTCACGAAAGTGGATGCATTTTAATAAGGGAAAAATTTTGAGCATACATATTTTCAAAATGAACCGTTCGTCCCCCACAGATCTATGGGAACTTGATCTCATGAAATAATCAAAAACCAACCTTTTTGACGTGCATACATGGGAACTCAATAGTGCATCATTGGAAAACTATAGTTGGTTCATTTTCGGTTATTAAAATATCAATATCACATCTTTAAAATTATTTTAAAATGCCGATGTGAAGGCGTTTCGTGACATTAAACCTATGAAAGTTTCCCGCTTGGTAGTCTCAATTAGTAGTCCGGTTCAATTTATTTTTCACCGAAAGTATTATAAGTTAATTTTATGGTACAGGCAATTTAATTTTCGCAATGAAATTAGTTTTTGTCCCTAAATAGAATTACTCAGTAGTATCATATACATGACAGAAGTTGTCATTTAGGTGAGGTTTTAGGTTTTGTTTAGGATATTCATTAAAGACAATTCAGTTTCGTATACATAATTTCTAGCAACAATGTGCAATCGGTTCTTATTTAAATTAATCATCTGTTTATAGAAAACTCAAATAGAAATCTCCAGCCTATAAATAATAATAATAAATTTATTTCCAGTATCGCTTTATCACATGTTTCTGTATTATTTGCGCTGGGCAGACATTTTTCTCCATAATTCGGTTTCTTTTCTAGTTGGCCAAGTAGAACCACTTCGACCATTTGCAACTTCTGCTTTTGATAGATCATCACTCTATTTTCTATATTGGTGGCCATGTCTTCTTGTCTTCGTTCGATTAGTACCTAGTGACTAACAATTTTGATTGGCCAGTATTAAGGTTCCCATGGCTCTTCCAACGAGCCTATGTCCTTTTTGAATGTTAACTGTAAAAATAACTGTAGCAACACATTTTACTCAACAATTAATTTTAACAATTATTTGTGCAATTTTTGAACAAAACGACAATTCCCGTAAAGAAGGTTACCAAATTGATGTTCTCGAACAATTAAAAATGACCCTCCTGGAAACTTTTAGTATGCAAATCTACTTCCTATCCAAGTGATAGAAAAACTTTTACATATTTACTCCTGTAACATACCCTTACTGCTTCGTCACTATTAATAAATATTTGTTGCTGGAGCACTGCAGCATATATTTCTCGCCGATAAAATTTTAATCAAATTGAAACATGCGTATTGTTTTCAATGTTTGCAAAAGTTGTTGTCGATGTTAATTTAATATAAAGAACGTATGTCTTACAGTAGCGGATTATTTCTAGAATCAGTGACTAACTTCTTCTTGAATGCCGTTTAGTGTCATCACGCGCGTGCTGCTTTGTAGCCTCTTATTTTCGCCTTTTGATTATACCTCCAGGGGATTCATTTACTGGAACCGATTATCGTTCCATTTATGTTTTTAACTGAATCTTTGTTCTCGTGGTTAATCAAGTTAAATTTACCTAAATTATTGCTAGTTGAACATCCCAAGCTGCAATTTCACTCTGACGAAATAGGGATCACATTAAGCCAAACTCCACAAAATGTTGTAGTGTCTAATAAAGATTTAGGCTAGACCTAGCAAAGACGATCATTTTGTTTACAAGATAGATGGTTTCTATTCATTTTAACATTCAGGAATGACAAATGGCAGAGATGGACGAAGACAATGAACTTTTGTTGTTTTGCGCCGAAGCAAGAAGAACCGTCTCGCATCCGTATTATTTTACAGCCGGATGTGCAATATGGATAAGTTCTCTTATGACAATACTAGCCGCTGCATATATTGTTATCCGATTCAGAAAAAAGTTCTACTTTCATATAAATGCAAAGGTACTGTAATATATTATTAATATATTTTTTACAAATGCATTGTAAACTTCAAACTACTTCTAAGTCTTGTATAGTATTCAAATCGTTTCAGATGCTCTATATCGTTCTAATGATTTATTGTCTTTCATATTCAGCTACCACACTTTCATCTCTGTCTGTTCATATGTACAGTTTGTTCACACTAAAAGAAGACTGTGATGTGGTTTTCTACTCGGACTTTTGCTCCCCGTTTAGGAGAGTCTCAATGTTAGTAGCTTGTTACTGTTCATTATTATGTAACTATTCCATATATAATAGAATTGTGGCTTGCAGGACATCCTTTTTTGGTATTTTCTTTGTTCAAGTAGCATTTCTGATAGAACGATCAGCAGCTTTAAAGAAGGGTTCAAGATATGAGAACGAAGGCTGTTTTTGGGGCTGCCTTCTCACGCCCTCAGTGGTAGGTAGTTAGAAGAAATAGAGGTTCATTAACCACTAAAAAAGGCAAACAGCAAAGTCTACATGTAATTCCAGCTCATCCTTAGTGGTTTCACTGATTGAGCTAACAAATTCAAAATGAAACATTAGGCACTGGGTTACTGTAAAATTTGCTTCATATACTCGGTAAAAATACTTTTTGTTAATTAAAATTAAATATGGCAAATTTGTATCTAATGGAAAGGAAAGTATTTTAGATATGTATACCCATACTGTTAATGTATTGGGTAATGACAGGTGACGACCCCACCGAAAGAAATACTTTTTGTATTGCGGCCACTTCTTCCAAATCAATTGGAGGAAAGTACTTCTCTCTTCATTATATGCTATTATGCGGTGATCTAGCAATGCTTGCATATTTTATTTTTTTGTGGAAATGGAATGAACGAGGAATTAGAATGTGGGTTAACATTTGGTTTTGTATGTTTTGCATAGAAAAACAGAAAACTATTTCACCGAACCTTTTAGTTACAGCGAATCGAGTCTGGGATCTAAGTTTCAAACAAAGGAGAATCTAGATGTACTACGAGGTGTTGCACCTTTGATTCTGTCAAATACTATATTGGTTTCTTTTTATGTGCTTATGTTGACAATTGTTCGTTCTTTTAAACCACATATATCATTGATGAACTACAAACTGTTGTTGATGAGCATTTTTGTAAGTTCCGATAGTATTAATTTAAGGTAGTGTAATGCTCTTCTTATTGTATTACAAAAGTAATAGATCTTTACAATCATTTCTTTTATAGGTGATTCCTCACTATTCCTTCATAATGGTCATGGGCATTTACTGGAGTCTTCGTCAACAAGTCAAGAAGAGAGAAAATCAGATTCAGTCCTTAAGCATTAACAATACTGAAAAAACGGAAACCTATTTTAAGAACTATGCGCAGAATTGGTAGAAAGTACCATAACCGCCGTAATATTTTGTTTCCTGAGGTTCTAATTGTATATTTTCTCAGTGTTCCCACTTTAGAGACAATTGGCTGCATAGATATCTCTTCCGTTCTTGTTCATTGTGTTATTTTATACTTAAATACACGTTTGTTGTTACTTCCGATAAATGTAACCATAAATTTTCTAAAATTATCAAGATGAATAATGCTTCTTCCGAGAGAGAGTTTTGTTATTGCATAATTCTCTACAACTCATTCAAATATCAGCTGCATGGCTTCGGTAAAATTCAGTCTCTAATTGGTTATAGCAAACATTAGTCATAAAATTCTGATGAATCCGAAAAATAGCTGTCTGCTTACCTTGTAGGTACGCAAACATTAAATTTCTAAATATAGGACTTTACATAAATGTCATCCACTCGTTGAATATATATTTTTTTAACATGGTTACAAAAATTAAGCCCTCCTATTAGTATTATGAATTAAAAACTAAATACCAATCTAACAGGATTCTATAAATGTCTCAAAGTGGATGTTTGTTGGATTTCAGGCTACTGTAGCCATGACTGTTCCCTTTTGCAGTTATAAAAATATTTGAAAGATTATATTTAGATGAGATTTTTATATTAAATAAGAATTAAAAAATAGACCTTCTGTTAACCGCAAGTGTACTTTCATTAATTTAATTAAACTCGTTAGAAATTCAATCTCGTGAACTCACTGGATCCTCTTTCTATTAAACTAACAGCATCTAGTTTTGAAGTTGTGGTTTCTCGTATAGCCTATAACAAACAAAAGACCTTAGAGCGCGGCCTTATAGATAGGGTTCCGCAATTGCGTATTTGTCCTTTTCTGGATATGATACAAAATAGAATAGTACAATAATTTTTTTTTTTTTTTGAAACCTTAAACAACACCGCCCTTTTTCTTGTTATAGACTATACTTCGCATCTTCTAAGCAATCATTGAATATCCATATTTTATGTTGAACTTTTTGAAACATTGCATATATTTACGCAAAGCTTTTTTTTAACTCTAGAAATCCCTCAACAAGTTTTATTTCAAAAACAGAGTGAGTTTAAAGATTTGTTGTTTTGGATTATTGCAGTTTTGTTTTTCACAAACCCAGATAGTAAATCTTAATATTGTTGGAAACCAAAGAAATACATTTCATAATTGATCGGAACTAAATTACTACTGTCCGGGTAAAATTCACAGAAAGTTGGCGAGCGTACCGTCTCTATTGCTCTAATTGCGTGCTAATATGTTTAGTTAGTTGCCTACAAAAAACAGACGTTCCAACAGGATGGATTTTGTATAAAAAAAAACAATAATTTTATCTAATATTGTTGTTAAGTAGTAACGTTCACGTGTATGCTGGTTTACACCCTCTTTGGCTGTTGATGAGTAAGTATTAAGAAGGAAAAGATTTACTCAAATCAGCACATTCCAATTCCGAATAACACAATATTGTATCCACATATCAAATTTTGTTACAAACGTAATCAATTTCTAGTCTCTAGCAAAACATGTATTTAGCTGGTTTTTGATATTCCTTTTTGAAACACTGACTCCTGTACAAATTCTTTTAATATTAACCGTAGGCTTATTTTTATATGAACAAAGAATGCCTTTAAACAATATTAAAAACAATGTTTTGTTTTGAATAAGACCAAGTTAATTAGTTACACCTTTTCTGCTGGCCAATATGCTTCATAATTGAAAATATCGTTAGGATTTCGTCACTTTTCTAACAATTATAATTACTGTTTTCGTTGTGACCCTATAATATTGGTTCTATAAATTTTTTTGGTTTCTGTTTCTTTCTCGATTTCTCGTTTCGCGACGTTGCTCCTAGAGAAATTTGCGACCCTATAATATTCAAACTTTTTTGTTTTAGTAAGTTGAATGGATTCTAAATATCACAACGGAATGTTTCCACTAGAGTTCTGCTATGATTCTTTTATCACCGTGTCGCAGCCTATTTATTATTTCTGGTGGATTGTCATTCTTATATCCTGTTGGCTATTTTTTGCAGTCACTGCCTACACTTGTGTCAAATATAGCAAACAATTTTATTTTCACAAAAATGTGAAGGTATGTTAAAACTACAGCTGGAGAATTTGACTTATCGTTGGTAAACAAACTATATTACTTTGAGAGTTTAAAAGGACTGTTGTTTTTCTAGTTTTTCCTCAAATTATGGCCAGCGAGCCAATCTGTGGTTGTATAGTCTGTTTCAAAACTTAGAATGCATCGCGCATCAATTGCTCGGTAATAGGTTTGGTAAAAATTTTCTTGAATTGCCCAATTTTGAATTATTTAAATGAAAATTCTCCAGCTCCGCACATCGGGTAAGGCCGCAATGTAGTTTAGTTTTTGAAACATACTACAGATAAAAATTTTTATGAACAAGTACAAAGAATTTTGCAGAGTTGAGTACTACAGTTGTTTACTAACAAAAAATATACAACTGCTGTGAATATAATTAAAACATGATGGAGATTTGTCTATTTAGGTTATTTTGTGTGCAATGCTGTTGGTGTGCATAGTAATGGAAGTTATAAGTCTATTGTCTATGATAGAAAAACTATATAACTTAGCTAACTATTCCAACTATTGTGATGTTGTGTACACGGACAAACAATGTGCACTTTATAGAAGATTAAGCTAGTGAGTTACAAGCTAAACTAAATACTATTCATATATTCACGTTTAATTTAATAACTGATGTTTAGTGGTTGTCTGATTGCATTGTCAACCATACAAGGTGCACTTCTAACCGAAAGATGTTACGCTACTCTTTATAGAAAAAACTATGAACGTACTGGATGCAAATTTGGAGTGTTATCAACAATTGTGGCTGTAAGATTTCAAACTAAATGTCTAGTGTTATTTCTGTTTGTAGGTATGCATGGCCTTTCTGGTTATGTCATGGGTTATGGAGGAATCTATAGACAGTAATTTGAACACTTTTTGTCTTGGGTAGAATAACCACTGTTTCTAAAAAAACTAAATGTTTTTTAGGTTTACAACTTCTTCGATTCGGATAAGAATGTACAAAGTTTTGAATTTTCTTCTGGCATACGATATTCTGCTAATTATGGTATTTCTGCTTCTATACAGACGAAATTTTAAGACTAGATGCATGTATGTTGTTTATAAATGAAACGATATAATTTTTAGTCAATGTGAAATTTACAATAACAGTATCATACTTGTTTATGACAAAATAACAAATTTCAGCGAGACGATTCTTAGTGAGAAGTTTCAAAGACGAGAAAACCTAATAGTTCTTCGTTCTCTAGCTCCGTTGATATTAATTCACACCCTAGCCTTGGCCGTATACATTGTTGCCTTTTTGTTACTCCGAATCTGGAAAGAGAGTGGTGTATCACTGCGAATCTATAAAACTGTCGGAATGGCTTTATATGTGAGTTTTGTTATTTATTACAAGTTAAGTTGTCAATAATGAATTTATAGATAATACCGTACTTCCCATTGTTTATTATTGCCACTTGTCTATATGCCGTTCGATGTAGTATTAAAGAAAAGAAGAAGAAAATGCAGCAGACCACCTCTATGGAAGTCCAAAATGCCACCAAATACGATTACGGTTTTTAATTCCTTTTTTATTTAACATATTTTGGATCGGTGTTTCTTGAATCCTCCCTTTATTAGAATTGATTAAATAGTCAATTTTAATAAATTAACCTATCATTTAAACCTTGTAATGCATGCACTGCATATATATTTGTAACATTTCCATATCACATTTCCATCTCTCTGTCTAGTAACACCGATGATTGATATATGATGACCAAAACAATACAAATGACTTAGTCGATAGCTTTACTAAACAATTTGTTAAGTTATTTACTAATATAACGTTATCTAAGATGTTATTAATATATACACCAAATAAATATAAATATAAATATATATAATATATAACTCGACATTAAGTATATTCGATAACATATGAATTGCTTGCTTTCTAATTGTTTCATTTGCAAATGTCGTCGTCTAAAACTAAACTAATAGATAGATGATACAACCAGCAGATAATTTTATTCTGCTTGAAGATGAACTGTAAATTGAACACTTATTGAATAACTCGATAAACGGAAAATGAGAAAATAAAGATGTCACAAAGACGACTGATTTAGATTATAAACAGATGTTTTAGAGCGGCAAATCGCCATTTGGCCAGCTCTCTTTCCTCTCAACGGCTGTGTTTTTCGGTTCAGCGTGTATTGCGAGGCACCGAAAGCGAAAAGTTACACTTTGAACCGACGAGCAATGTAGCCTCAACTGTGCTGATTCATCGCAAAAAATCATTTATCTTTCTCATCATTTTTTAAATGTAGCCCTCCCTCATGCATAGTTTTTCTTCTAATCATTTTTGTTCTCGTTCGATTTACTCCCATGAGATGTTACCTACAGAAAGTTACGGTATTTATTTTGGTACCCACCCACATTTTAATCTACGCATGTCGTACAACATTCTCAGAAAAAACATAATTTTTCGGCGACTGGCACCCTCAGTGTGATCACCTGACACAAATCTTCACATCAAAACAGCATATTCGAAATCTAACATAGCGTCCAACTATTAAACTGATCTTAAGTAATTTATTTCAAAATATACTATTGAGAGAAAACCTTAACCACTGAGTGTTTCTTATATCTGTCGATGATTCACTGTTTAGAACAAAAGATCGCGAATTAATAAACAGTGTAAATTCATCTTCCTTCATACGCATGCACTGTACATTATGGCTTTTTTTTGTTTCAGTCTTTTTTGACTACATTATTTTAATATATTCTACTTAACAACTCCATCTATATTAATTAAGTCTTCTTAATTTGATTTATTTGTGGTTTGTAGTTTTGTCTGCACGTTATTTGTGGCAGTTGTCATGCTGAATGCACTTTCTTTTAGTCGTTCAAGCTAGTCGCTCATCTCAGCAATTGTTGCCAATTTGAATATATTTACTCATTTAGAATGCGGTTGCCTGCTATTTTGATTCCACTAATGAGCTATTGGTTCAGTTTTGTTTCCGGCTTTACTCCATGTTCTGGTGAAGATTCGTTTACGACAGTTCTCAATACAACCTATAATCTACCGCTAAGAATAATGAAGAACTTCTTTACTGGTCCTCTACATTTCACCCAGTTGCACGCGGAATTGTTCAGAACAGACGGTGGGTGGCACCACCATTTCGGCCATGACGTAATAGGTCTATATTTCAGAACAGAAATCGCTGCGAGATGGTTTTAAAGGTGAGCGAAATGGTCTACAGGGATCTACTAAATGTAACCATGATGTAGTTTATGTGGAATGCCAGTTCATTCAATATCGTTTACTAACTATTTTTTTAAAGTATTTTTAAAAAGTATTTAAAAGTATTTTCGGGTGCACGAAACATGGGATAAATAAGCTGCTGGTTTTCCAAGCCTTCTGCAGCTACGGGGAGTCGAACCCACAGCCTGAGATCCTCTCGAATTCAGAGACCACTGTTCTAACCACTAGGCTAAACACAGGCAATAATAACTGTATTAACTAAATATTTCATATTGCAGACTTTGCATATTCTGACTGGTTACCCGTTGAAAATGGGCTGTTTGAAAGAAACTCCACCTACATGAAGTTATATGAAGGTTTCTGGTTGGTTAAATGGTTAGAATGCTATGAATGGCAATGGGTGAGAATGTCAGTGTTTCTCTTTCGAAAACTAATTTTTTAGTATGAAATGACTAGCGGTAACAGTGGTTTTGTCTTCAGAAAGAATATAAAAACTGAATTGCCTAGCCCGATGGACTGGATGAACTTAATGGTAAGAGCAGTTGCACTTGATCCCACCATGTGCGTTATTAATCACGACTGACATAATATTAATACTTCTATAAAATACTTTACAATTTGTCTCTGACATAATGCTGAACAAACCATTCGCAATCATGCATGACAATTTTATAAAGAACAGTTTGAACGCTTAAGATGTGTTCTAGGGATATTACTGTGGTCGCAGGACTGCAAATGGTCTCATTTCGCTTGTTGTTGATCTGAAGATCACTGACGACACCTCAAGTGGTAACTGGATTAGACGTAAGAGCCACCATTGCCTATGTTTTCTCATTCAGTTATATTTTTAGAAATAGCAAACGAACAGGCCATCAAAGGATTCATGGAACATTTCAAAACCGTTGACTATGTTTTAAAAGAGTTGGAACGGAATTCTACTAAATCAACTAGAGAAGAAATTAGAATTGCGCTAGAAAAAGACGAAGAATCTCCCGAGATCGTTATTGCAACCCAAAACACTCAAGTGGTAGATCCTATTACCGAAAGGAAGGTTCCCGAAAAAACAAATGAAAGGTGATTTAAATATTCTATGGTAGAACGTTTCGAGTTAGCGAATAATAAGCTCTCAAATTAAATAAGCAAGCTAAATAATGTAGCTTTATTTTTTTTTTTGAATATAGTTAGGAGCTAAATGAGACAAGAGAAAGAAATCTTTTCAGTCCGCAACATCACTCCATTTTCTCAACGTTTGGCGATCTTATTTGTTCCAATGGATTTCTCTGTGCGGTATTGTTGGTTTCTGTAATTGTGTTAGCTTGGATCTTCATTTCCTGGAAGTACAAATCCCGTTCCGAATATCAATCAAGCCATAGCACTTCTGTACTCTTCACGAGTAACTCCCTTGCATAAGCGATGTTTATACGAATTTGGTTATATAAGTACAAGTATTATCATATATAATTTGTTGTTCTCCAAATATTTGTTGTTTATTCAATAATATAATACCTAATACTCAGACATAACTCTTTCACTTCTTCTGTGTTTCACTTATGGTACTAGCCACGAAACCATCTCTTGCCAGTTAATAATAAGCTTTAAGATATATCTAAATCAAGTTTTAATGGATATTACAAATATTCCTTGTTTTATTCATCTATATTTTATTTACTTTGCTCAGATTGTGAACTATATAAACTACACTGTATAGTGTTTTTGTTTCTATATTAAATATGCCGAGCAACTGCGCTTAAGAAATCTACAGTTATTATGTAATATGTGCGATTAAAGGAAATAAACTACTCCTTGCAAACACTGTGTCAAATTATATGAAAATAACTGCCTTAGGTGTTGTTGCTTACGCACTTGCCTCCTCCATTTGCGAAAGTTAGCAGCTCTGTGGGTGTTCTTCAGCTCTGCAAAGTTAGCAACTTTCCACTTGTGTGGTCGGACCACCTAGATAGTTGCGGTAATGTTTGCGGTAGACTGCCTGTGCCCTCTTGAGGTTACCTACACAATCGTATCTCTGTGAGGGATGACTCGATCGATGTGAGGGGTCATCCGCCATGACCCTTTACCATGCTTACAGTCTTCTCTCTCTCGTTCTCTCTGGAACTCCCACTAGGCTAACTATATTAATGACACCGCCTCGGTTTTGTGCGCATCCTTGCTTCTTTTGTTTGGAATACAATATCAATTATTACTATAAATCGTTTTTCATTCAGTATTATTCCTTAGCTTATAGTTCAACAAAAAACAACTGTTTGTTTACCAAAAGCATACTGGTTTCCATGATGTGAAACACAAACATTGCCGAATTAAAACACTACGACCATTTGTAAGAAATTCTTAACAGTAATGTAAGCATTCTTGCTTAAAATATGATAAAAAGAATATATTCTGTTGATATATTTGTTCCTTCGTCAGCTGTTATAAAAAGACTATTAGAACACTCTAACTGACCCATTGCCATACATTGTAAAAAAGAAAATGAGTTCTGTTCCTAAAAGTTTGCAACTATATGATTACTTTTTCATTGTATAATGTTTTTATTTGGATTTCCCGTTATTTTACGAATTGTAGCTATAAATTGTATTGAGTGGAATTGTTTTGCTTTCCGATGAAAAATTCTTTTAAGTTTTCCTTATTTTAACTAAAGTGATTGGGTGTGAATTTATAAATCTGTGCTGCGGCTCATTCGATTATTGCCAGAGTTTCACAGATTAAATGACTGAAACCTGAGATTCCACTCGAAAACCACCCGGCGAGAAATGAGGGTGGTCATCCCTACCCAAACACAAATCTTCAATTTATTCAAATATTGCTTAGATATTGTTTAGACCATTCTATTTAAAAGGTCGTGATTTGATACTTTACTTTGAAAAAACTAAATTACTTTTATTTTAACATTTATTCAATTACTCCTCCGGAACTGTCTTCAAATATATTGCGTAGGCAGTCAACTTAAAAAAGTGTTTGATCTGTCAGCGTGCAGCTTTTTAATTCTTGCAAGTGTTTGTTGATAGTTTGCTGGGATATCGGCATGCTTGTTTAAAAGGCTTTCGATTAACGGAGGATAACTATTAGTGAAAGTTATGTGTTTGAATTGAGGTTTCTTGAATAATAAATGAATTCGATGATATATTCAAATGTTCAAATTGCGCACAGTCCGCATGCAGAGGAATGATACAAAATTCTTTAGATTGGCCATTTAGATCAGCGAATCTACTATGCATTGCTGATTCTGTTTATCATCTTGTATTCTAGCATCTACGATTATTTTGACTGACTTGTTCATCATAAAAGTGCTAATTACCACAATTTCATGTTTGGTTCGTAATCTTTTTCGGCTCATATGTTGTCCATCTGTCAGTTTCACGCATATCTCTTTGTGTTTTGTTCATTTTTTTGTGTTAATCAGTCGTCTGTCATAGACGGCTTCCTTCAATGTTTCTTATCTCATCTATTCTATTGTTCCAACAATAATCCAATTTAATAAAACCTCATGTTCCTGTTTCTACCGCACATACTAAGTACCCTTCTAAATTAACTAAATTATCCAAATTTTCAAAAATTTCACAAGTGAATTATACTTTAAAGCTATTAACATTGCTTAAATTTTCATTGTCTCAAAATTAAGTTAATCCAGAACTGCCAACATTAGACATATGACATATTTATAAAGTTGAGGTATTTTACTACTGTGGTTGACATCCACTCACGGAACAAGATAGAATAAAGATTGCGTCGCTAGATAGGCCACCCATTAACATTAATATTACTACACTGGTTATATCTATTTTAACAAAATAGATTTCGTTAATACAATTATTTTTATAACTTTGTTCGCTATTTTGGGGGTATTGTTGAGTTGTAGTTAGCTTTCTATGTTAATGTTGAGTATGTGGGCAGAGTGCTCGAACAAATAGCCGAGTGCCCTTTTACAGTCGTTTCAAGAGCCCACAGCAAATGCTATGTTCCCTTTTAAACCACAAATATGTTGTATACATTTTGGAATATTAGCTGCGAACATCCACTTTATCTGCTTTTTTAACAATTGATTTGAAACGTTTGAAGATTTCAGCAATTATTACGATTATTTATGAAGATTTTATTATCGAACGGTACAAATACGGTTTTAAGAAGAAAAAGTCACACTGATAGAAGTCTATATTATATAATTTAATACATAACGGTTAACTATTCAAATATAATAAAGCAAGACACAATATTCGGCAGAACGTCAACTTTCAATTAAAGTCCGTACTGTTGTTCATCAGCACCATTTTCGAGATAAGAGTCACCGTTCTGCGTCAATTTTTCTTTGCTGTCCCAACAAATGACACCTTACAAGTTGAAAGTTACAGTTCACTAACGGAAATACTTTTTGCGTAAAGAATCCAAACTTAACTGATACAATACAAATAGATTTTAACATCGAATTTCACTTATTTTTAATATTTTCCAGCAGTTATTTTAGTTTTATGATGTTTCCATTTTCGGCCAGTTTTAATTATATTTCTTATTTTTGTTTATGGGATGTCTGTGACTGGTAAAGCTGATGGACTTGCATTTATAATTCGTAGCCTTTTAGTCTTTGCAATTATGTGTTCTCTCTTGTTCTCAACATATGTCTACAGCTATTGTTCTTGTATATTCTAAATAATTCACTGTTCATAGACTTATTAAGCCTTAATCTTTTAATAGTGTGTGACTTTAAATTGTCGAGTTCTAATTCTAATTCTATACGATATTGAAATATACATAATTTTTAATTGTGGCTCGAACATTTAAACTTTTAGAAAACAGCATATTTGGTTTTCGTGAAATCCATACAACTCTCTTAAAATTAGGTTTTCTGTCTTGAATTTTAAATTTCTCAAAGGCAAGAATGATTTTGTTCCACATTTCGTTTTTGCATTGACGTATAGACTTCTTTTGAGATTGCTAGCCCATAACATGTGTTGCAGATGTTCACAAACCCAAAACGGACATAGGGACGCATTATTGTTGCAATACGCTACTCACAAATCACTACTGACTTTTTACACTTTACAATGAAACATCATACACTTCTTCGTATGTTTGCTAGGTACATTCGCTGACCATTTATTTTTACGATTAAAACGTTTCCTATAATTTTTTTAATTCTGTTTTTCAGTGAACTGTTTATTGCAAATAACGTATTATTCTAGGTACAGATGGACGGCTTCACAGAAGCCAGCCTTTTGTTGAACTCGGCTCTAGAACAGTTAGAAGAAGTATGCAGAGAAAGAGGTGGGCTAACTGTTTTCAGATAATCTTCGTAAATACTTCGAATTCTTACTCAAGGTATTTACAGCTGTTAATTTAACTGATCACGCACTAATGTTGAAAACAGCACAGGCGTTCTCAAACGTTTGTTGCATGGGTGGTCTTAGCCGGGCAGCCGTTTGACAAGACCACCCGCAATGCTTTCTGATTTGCTCCCAATCAACTTGTCGTTCCCCTTAGCATCCTAGTTCCTATGTAATTATCATGTGAACAAAACCAATTTCGCTAAAACATTTAAATTCTACAATTTCGGTTTACTTTTAAGCTGACTTATCCTAAACAGAGAAGTGGAAAATTACCGCCGATACACTCTTTTTAATAATTTATTTTTAAAATCTATAAAAACTGAAGCTACGCTATTATTAAAATACCTGTTCGCCCCGTTGCAGAGAGAAAAATGAATTTGTACTTTATATGGTCATTCGTTCATTTTCACTAGATTCAAAAGCTTTACAATTGTAGTTCAATAGATCGATATTTATTGTTCCCGTAAACCATTCAAGCACGCTTCTTAACATTTAGTAAAGGCTGTTGCATTTCGGAGACATAACGTGTCGTAGAAATCGTAGAAATATATGTATGTATTACAATAAGCCGTTGTGGTCAAATGAAATTGTTATAAAGTAATTTAAAAAATTGTGTATTTAATTATTTTGCGCATTCACTAGTTTGGTATCTGGTCTGGCAGTTGATCAGTTTAATGCCATGGTTTTCTTTCCGCATGATATATTTGAATGTCAACGCCACCATTTCCGTCGCCTGCTGTTTTACAAGACAAGTCCTGTTGCGCCAATCAACTATTTTCCATTTTTACTGGCCCAATACTTTTATTTCTGTGCAAAATATTATAGTTTTTAAATTTTCATAGGAGCATTGCTTCCGAAAAAAACTCTTTGCTTTTTGGTTTATAAAGTATTATACCTCATAGTAATTAATTGTATCATAAACTGCTATGTTTGCAATTTATCAGTTCACTTTTTTATTCATTTATATTTTTTGGTAATTTTCCTCAGATAATCTTAAAATCATTTGTCGCACGCTCTAATTTTCGCTTGTTTATTACATACTTAGCATTGCGAGAACAGAGATGGTTGTTCCTAGACATACAGGCGACCGAATTACCGACACTGCACCTCCCGGTTTGCACAGACTGTTTATTTACACGGCGATCTCGTATGTATTCATTCAAATTGTATTTACCTCTACGAGAAAGATTTAAAAATATACATTTTCGTTTCTCGCAATTACCTCAAAGTAACATACTATTCGAGTGTATTCTACAATTTTATACATTTATATTTGAACAATTCAAGAAAGATTTACTTTTGTGAAGATAGATAGCCGTTTGACATTTTGTAAATTCAAACTGAGAATCAGTCTGTTACGTAATGTTGAATAGAGTGCGTCTGTCAGTATTTACCTTTTCGCTCAAATTGCTACATAAGCAGGCTTTTTCATACGGATTCCTCGTACTACTCTTCGTACTTAACGGAATAGTGACAATTCTGATTGTATTCACACTTTACACCCTTTTATGACTTCAATTCTGTCTGGCAAAATTGATAGGAACATTGAATTTATGGGCTCTTTTAGAGCATATCTTGTTTCTCGCCGCTGCGGTCGCATCCCTCAAAAAGACATAAAAATCATATCTTCCTCCCTACAACAACGATTTTCCCCAAAACACCTGTTTTTTATTTCACTATGTTTTTTCTCTAAATATCAAAACTCAAAAAAAGTTTTTGTAACAACAAGATTTTCAAATATTCGTGAGATGCCGTATTGTTTATATATTTTATATGTTAATTTAGGCAGTCGATCCTCGTTAAACCGTTCTCCACGGTTACATACATCTACACATCTTAACAATAATCATCTGTCAATACCACTTATCAATAAAATGAATGAAATTGATGAAGGTAGGAGGAAACAGTCAATAGTTTATGTTTAAATACTGTATTCGGTTGCTCTTTTCTAAATTCACGGCGTTTTCTGCACGGCGTTTTTGAATTGAAGAAATATATTTGAATGGCTGATTCATATAATCATTACATTATTTGAATGTTAAGGACTGGATATGGACAATGGTAACGGCAGAGACGCCGACGACGAGAGGTCCACCAGAGAAACCGGTTGGAGGAGAAGGGATTGGAGGAACCGAAGAGGTTTGTAGATAATTACCTTATGATTAGTTTGTAAAACTTTTATCCTGCTTAATGTTAACTGTATATACCCAGTGAAAGACTACGAGTTCCTTAAAATTCACTTTATTGAGAAATTTAATGCAATAGTAGCATTATAAACAGAAATAGTATATTATCTTTAACTTTTTTTCATCAAAATTAGTCGTTCTTAACAAATTATTCGAACAGTTTTATCTTAATAAGTTAGGTTCAAGAAAATAAATTGTATATTATTTTTGCATTTTTCCGTCATACTAAATGTGTTTTATACCAATATATCTTGTGGCTGCTTATGTTTTTTGTGGGGGCCATAATGTAAATAGTCAAACGTAAAAGGAGAACGTTTGTCGGCTTGGTTTTCATAAAGCGTTGCTTTCCTTTTCGGAGCGTGTATCTGCCACTATCTACGGATAAGATGTGGGCGAACCCTCGCAAGTAAACCTCGTTTCCTTTCTAGATATTATTCAATCAGCCAAACCAGAAAACTAATGCTGAAACTGTTACCATTTGTCTATCTAATATCTTCAATTAAAATACAATGTTGTTTAAAAATATTGTTTTTTCCAATGAAATCTCTTTTTGGTGGCAGTTTCCTGGCCCCATTGATGCACAATTTTTTTGGATTTTATGCCGCCTCAAGAGGAAATGATTGCAATTCTTCTTCCTTTTCTTCGTGGGGTGCCGAATACTCATTTCCAGTTCTTCTAAGCACATCAGCGCAAAACGTATGCATATTTCTCAATTTCAAAAAATAAGTTAGCTGTTTATTCCAAGCGTGTGCATTTTTAAAATACTAAACATCTAATTCGTAGCATGTTGCAATATGTGGGTGGTGGTGAGGCAAGAATAAAGAATGTATTTATTACAAAACATTTTAACCTATGTACATTTAGTTAATTTAGTTAATTTATTTTACTGTGAACTATTCTAGTTAAACTTGTTTAGGTTCTGACGGTTCGTCTGGCGTGGAATCACCGCCCTCTGATATTCCTACCTCGTCTTCGTCACTCTCAAACCCTCCAAAAGTCTACCAAGATTTTATAAAGGTAAGCCTATTTGAACTTGTTTGCATGATATTAAATTGAAAACCATAAAACGAATAAAAAGTTTGAAGATTACATATATTATTTGTGTTGTAGGCTATCGAAGACCGTTCTATAACTGAGGTGCCATCCATTGAAACACAGTTGAAAATAATGAAATGGATGACCGGTGACCACGCGGTATGTATTCTTTGAAGTGAAATTTTTTTTCAAAACTTTGGTATATGGGTTGCTATCTGGTAGACAATCTGTCCCTGATTCTAGTTACTTGTCGTTCAAAATGAGTTCCTTTCTGTGCAGAAAACCCGTGAAAAATGAGAGAAAAGCTGTGAAATTGTAATATCTATATAAATGATGGTGCAGCTCCATTGGTTAGGAATGCAAGGAATGTTAGGCTGGACAGGTGATGCCACTTAGAGATTATGCTATATGAGAGGTGAAAAGTAGTGAGAACGAATACTAGCTGAAGTTTATGTGTGTAATACAGCTGGACTCAATAATTTCAGATTTCGATAAGTAAAAACAAAACTAATAAGGTCAGATAATGCTAGAAACCGGGTAATATAAGATGAAAAAGGCTCAAAAGAATAATTATTCATAGAATAGATGATAAATAAAACGGTTTCCAATGCTAACGTAATTAGGCAGGGTGGTCCATGAAGGGACGACCAGTTATCCTCGAAAAGAGAGAAAGCCAACATACATACTCATTTTCCCATGCCACAAACGACCACACAAAACCTATTACTTGGCAGACGACAGCGTTAGCCAGAGACCACCCATTGCCTAAAACAAGTCGATTACTTAGCCCACCCAACTCAACATCTCAATTACATTCATTCACTTAATTGCGTCCTTCCCGTCTATGTTGCAGTGCTATCGTTTTTTAGGCGCAGTTAGTAGAAGTCTATTTAGAACATCAGAAATGATGCCGAGCTTTGAGTGATATATTTTTGTAACTAAATTTCGAATGCAGGTTTTTTCTCGTATACTGTAAACACAAATTTATTCTCATCCGGGTTCCTTCGAAAGTAGAGAGAAATCAACTTCTTCTTAAATTTCAATTTGTAAATTGAAGTTGGGCAGCCGTCTGTGATCTTTGAATAGTACTGGGGAATGGGGGGATTTCATGGTGTTGTTAGATGATGTTGGTTTGTGGATTCATTATGCGGCTAGAATGATATTGGATTGATTATCTCATAGGTCTGTCTATAGTGTATGAATTGACTACGACAAAGAGTCGGTTAACAGTTGTCCGCTTGTCTCCCAGTCACTCTCAGCTAGGGCTAGTTTCCCTTTTCATTTCCCTCTTCTCTGTACTAACCACATTCCATGCCTCTATAGTCTTACCCCCAAAACATACCCAACCAATGACTGCTGTATATTCCGAATCCTTATCTTCTGGAGATTTGAGAAGAATGTCAACTCTAACGGTCAGCTCGCAAAATAGTCAGAATGACAATGAGCTCAGTTTTCTGCACTCAAGCGGTAGTGGAAACGTTTTTGCACCGCCACTAACAAGGTAACTTTTCTTCTTCTTTTTGTTTGCATTTAATGTTTCTAGGAACTCTTCCACTAGAGTTCCGCGACCTTATGTGACACATCACAGTGATTCGGGATTTGGTTCCACTTTATCATCTGGTTCGAGTTGCTCATATTTGCCCCCTCCGCCACCTTATAAAGCTAGGAAGAGACAACCACGAATTCATCGAAGTCTAAGTGATTCTCGGTATTCACCATGTCATCAGTTGTCTATACCTCCACCAACGGATATTCGACAGCTGAAGGCAAATCTGTGGCCTTCTACTATTAGTCTGGTAAGAAGTTTTTTTGTTGTTGCTAGAAGTTGTTTTTATCCTATAATTACTATTAGACTTACCTCTGTATTTATCGCTGAGAATTGAATCGACAGGGTTAATCTGAAGCTTTCCAAAATTGTAGTCTTTCATATTGATTTCGGTTTTGTTTGCTCAAATGTGGCGTTATTTTATGAAGTGCTTTATTGTTTTAGTCATCTTTCCATAGCCTATAATGAATTCTTTTTGCTCGCTATCTTACCTAATCGGAAACAGTTTACATGTTTATCTCGAACTAGCGCATGCAGCTTTAAATTTAGGTGTATTGCCCCTCTCGTTGCCCATTTCTTATGCGGCCCATTAGCTTTGTAAGATATTATTTGAACAAGCTGTATGCAAACACATACAACTGAAACATTCTTGTTTTCTATTTTCAATTAGACTTTGAAGTTACAACTTTTATTGTTAAAACACTGCTTCTTCTGAGATTCGCGTTATCTTCAATTTGTTTTACTCCAAATAGTTTAACAAACTATTGATTTTTGTTGTATTTCATCGTAATGTGTGGGTTATTCAGATGCTATATTAGTTGTGTGAAAGAATGTGGAAATGCATAGAAGTAGGGGCAAATCCAAGGTAATCTCATTATTCAATTCGAAAGACACCGATACAACAGAATACACAACCATACATCATTCTCTTTGAAATCATGCAAACTCCCACGAAGTTTAAATGGTTTAACAGAGATTAACCTTAGCAAACTAGCATTTAAGACTGGTTTTTCCTGGTGTATTTGAAATATGAAGTATTGTTGCTTTTCTTTTATATATTATTTGATTTTTAGAGTCCATCACCCTCAATGTCCACAGTTTCATGTCCCGAGTATCCAGATCTGCAAGAGAAAATACATCGACTCGCAATGACACGAGACAGTTTGTCGCTACAGGTAAAACTTATCTAATCATGAAAAGTTAGAGTAACGCATATTATTGTATTGAACTTGAAACGTTGTTTTACTAAAAATTATTAGTTGCGTATTTTATCTTTTTTTTTAATCCTCAGAAATGTATTGCTTGAAAACCTATAATTATTCAGGTTTTTCATTTCACCTCCAGTTACTTTCAGGTTTCGGTTTTGAGCGAACAAGTGAGCGCCCAGAAGGAGAAAATCCGAGATTTGGAGACACAATTGTCTCTCAAGAGCAACAATTTGACATCAACAGAGCAATTATTACAAGACGTAAGTGGATCCGGCAGAATTGCAGCCGAGCAAGAGCAATTCTTCTAGAAGTACCATCGAGCGGCAGAAAACTCAGACTTGGAACATAAAAGGATGGGTCTGATGGCTGAGGTTTCAAACCTTAAGATGAAGTATGCCACCCTTGAAAGGGAGAAAACGGAAACTGAGCGAAAACTGAAGCTGTCACAGGTATCTTTTATTTACTTTCTCAGTTAAGTTTGAAATACGAAATATTGCATTTATTGCAGAATGAGATGGAACATGTAAATCAGTCAATGCACGGCATAGTCGCACAACAACAATTTCATATGAACGGTAGCAACGGGGCGAACCCGCCCGGGAACTATTTGTTTGCCTTACGAGAACATAGGAATGAAAAGCAAGGTATTGTTAGTTATTTAAAATAAATATTATTAGTTACATTCTAGAAGAGGAAATGGACCAATTAAGAACCACAGTACAAAGACTCATTGTTGACAATGAACAAAAGAATCTACAGATTAATAGTCTAAGGAATGCTTTAGATGAACAAATTAGAATTCGAGTAAGTAAAACTTGTTTATTACTGATAATAAACATGATTTTCTGAAACAAATAGTAATTGGTGCATTTTCAGCAGGAAAACATTCATTCACCGCGGTGGAACGAACAGCCCTTTGATGTTAACACTCAGATTAGAAGGCTTCTAATGGTTGGTAAATTCTCGATTGAAGTTTTAAACTACCTTAAAATATAACAAAACATTTTCTGCTCTTATTGGTTTGTAGAGTAACTCTTTTAGGAGGAACCATCAGACCAGATGTCGCACTCAACCTCGTTCCCCATAAGTCTGTGTTCTTCATCATTACATCATATACCTCGCAGTACCGTTCAAGTAATCTCTAGATAATTTCTCATCTAAGTATAGTTGTTTCAGTCTTCCTCTTCTTTTACTTCGAGTCTGTCCGCAGCATCACCACCACAACCATGGACTCCTCATGATCCCAGCAAGCACATGCTGCATCAGGCGAACTCGAATTTAAGAAATGATGTTTTAAAGTAAGATTGAACAAAAATATTGTTGCAGATCTTTTTGGTATTTTTAATCACATTTAAAGTTAAACATTTGAGTTCTAATTTTAGTTAAAATTATGCCTAAAAGTATTTTATTTTATTTCCTGTATCACTCGTATCACAATAATAGTAGATTTATTCGAGGCAGGGCTTCGGCCATTCATTCCGGAATCTTCTGAGCAGAGACGGCTCCTTTCTAACATTCAATCTTCTGGGCACAAAATTATGCCTAGTTCACAGTAAACTTACTTTTACTATTTTTTAGTTATCGTCCTCCTTTCTCGCCAGAAGCCCGCCAATTGGCCGCAGAACTAGATGAATTAAGAAAAGATCGACAGAGCAGTAAAACGAGTTACTCCACAGCCAGCTTACCGCGAGGCATGGGCGCCAAGGTATTGTAGTTGGTATTAAACCTAGGTAAATTCTTCTTTTAGGCTTCATCTACTTTAACCCTTCCCCCAAAGAAGTTTTCGTTAGCTTCTGGTACCTCGAATGGTGAGTTGAGGACCAGCCAATCCGTTAGTGGCGCCTCCCCGAAGAAAAAGTATCGAGAACAGATGAACCGCTGGATTACTGGAAAACTGAAAATCAACAGCCGCGCTACTAGTGCGCCAAATTTAGGTTCGAAAGTGTGTAAGCACTTTGTTCCAAATAACAAGTCTTGGTTTTATATCTAATCACATTTGTTTTACGTTTTTAACAACCACATTAGTAACTTTGTCAAGCGCACCTGTAACTTGTACCCAGGTATTCAGTATACATCTTGATACTCTTTCTAATAACCCACTAACAAACTTTCGACCAATGTTGTTTGTTTGTTTTTGTTTACCTTTTTATGTAGATAATATTAAGACATTAACTCAAACAGCAATTTAGTTGAATCAGATGATGAAGTTGCTCGGGGACGAAACTCGGCAGCCGCATCTCAAACTTCTTCCAACCTGAAACCCCTCCGAAGGGACAGGACGCGGTCCTCGTTGAGAAATCTCTTCAGTAAACTAACAAGAAGCACCTCACAGGATCAACATGCATTTAGACGTGGAAGTGCAGCCAGGTAGCAATTGAATATATTATTTTAGTCTTCTTACAAACTTTTATATAATAACTATTTTGAAACGTTTGCAGGTCAACTAGTTCAGCGCGACTTGGTTCAACTGGCCCTGTTCCCGGAGCAATCGCTATAAGACCACCATTGTCACAGTTTGTAGATTGGAGGTATGCAACAATGAAATAGTTTCTATGTTATATATATAGATATATAATATGCACTGAATTATAATAATTAAATCGTTGAGTGGTTCTCATTTTAAAAAGTGATATTTCTTCTATATTTCAAGCAATCAGTGTTCCTACACGACAACTGCACGTTACCTAATATATTATTTTTAGGAGTGATCAGCTTGCCGAATGGATAGCTGAGGTTGGATTCGCTCAATATGTTCCCGATATTGCCAAAAATGCTCGCAGTGGACGACATTTGCTAAATTTAAACATGTCAGAATTAGAATCTGTAAGGAACAAAATTTTTCAGGAGAAACATTTTGTTTTCAGGTTATTGGAATGCGTAATCCATTGCATCGAAAGCGATTAAAACTAATTCTTCAAAGTATCGAAGACGACTTTAGTCATCCGTCAATGAAGTGGGATGTACATCAGGTTTGTTTGCTCTTTAATTTTTCTTTTGGAAATATCTACAACAGTAAGGAGCTAATAGTAAAGAAAATTGATAATAACCAGCCGACTACGGTTACTTTGTCGCCGTTTTGAAAAGCTTGACATAAAAGCAAAAACGTTATATCATAGTATGTCTTCCGACCTAGGGCCCGAGCGAGATCGTGATCGAAAATTTTGCACTGAATTTCTCGGCGTTCTTTTGGAGCAATAGACTCTTTTAAGGCAAAAATGTTCCCATCGGCGCTAAAAATGAATATTTTGGTACCAAAGGTTTAGAATCCTGGTTTGGCCAGTTTCTATCACCATAACTTTTAAAGCCAAATCCATTAAGACATGCGAAATATAACCGACGGACGGACGGACACTATTGAACTTCAATATCTTTAGATCGTTCTATTTTTAGACTTTGAGATGGTTGGAAGAAATAGGACTACCCCAATACAAGGATGTTTTCGAAGAAAATATTGTAGACGGGCCCGTACTCAGCAGTCTAACAGCTGGTGATTTGGTTGAGGTATGTTTATATTCATAATTTGAACGGAATATGTTGTAATACTTTGTCTCAACTAAAATGCTTATCATCAGATGAGGGTCGTCAATGCTCACCACTTTTCCGCCATATCCAGAAGTGTACAACATCTTAAAGTTAATGGATTCAGGAATAATATTCTTGAAAAACATTTTGACCCGGTTAGTAATAAACTATTTCCATAATTATAAATCTATTTTAGAAAACAATAACAAATTATCCCTGTTCGGAAACTGTGGTACGGTGGTCGCATGCAGCCACATGTGAATGGCTAAAAACAATTGATCTCGCAGAATTTACGCCTAATTTATTATGTGCAGGAACCCCTGGTGCTCTAATGGTAGGTTTTGAAAAAACTCTCAAACGTTTCCCACGTAAAGAGCAGAATATAACAAGAAAAATATTTAGTTTGATTTACACCTCGTTGAATCTGATAGATTTAATAATTTAAAGTTTATTTGTATTAAATACTTTTAGATATATGAGCCGACATTTACCGCAGAATCTCTTGCTGAAATCCTTCAAATGCCACCGAACAAAACCCTTCTCAGAAGACATTTAACATCTCATTTCAACCAACTATTGGGGCAAAAAGTCATATCAGAAAAACGTGATTTCCTTGCAACCGGCATTTTCCCACAATTATCACCGAACAACCGAGTAAAGGTAGGAACATGGAAGAATGTTACCGTAACTGTGTATTTTAGGTGTTAAGGAAGGGTTTTTCTCTGCCTCGGAAAAAAGTTAAGAATGAAATCTGTTTTGACCCAGACGAGCCAGTATGTCCTAAGAATCCACAGTCCGATATCTTCAGTGTACGTTTTTTTTTAAATTTATTAGACTTCTCAAACCTTTTTCCGATACGTTTTAAGTTATAGACTTTTCATTTTTAGAATGGAGATTCAACATCGCTCGAGTCATCAAATGTCTGATCTAATCACAATATTTATTTTCTACTTTTTTACTCTTATAGTTCAATTACATAATTTTCATTGATGTGGGTCCTAAATAATATTTATATTAAAAATGTTAACTTAATCCCATAGTCTAACAACCTGATATATTCTCAGAACATCTTTGCTTTCATTATTTGAATCTATTTGGTGTCATCTTATAACTTGTTGTTTATATTAATTACTGTGTATGTATGATACAAAGTGCCTGAAATTGAAAAAAATAAATTATTTTCCTACCAACTTTCGATCTATGTTAAATGAATAAAGAATAGTTTATAACAGCATGTCTAAACAACCTAGATAATTTATGAATGAAAACCAGTGGCACTATGCCATCTCTTCGACTTTTACGGGTAAAGCTACCCAAACAATAAAAGTGAACAGTTATCTCGGAAGCTACCCGTAGCTTTTTTTGTAGCAAATGAATGGAATAATACTTTAAATAATACAGAAAGCCTCTTGAATTAATTAACAACTGTGTTTTTAATGTAGAACATTTAAATTTGTTTATTTGCTACATTTGATAATTACCGTATACCAAATTATCTCTGCACTTAAAAAAGAGAAAATACGGTTGCTTTCTGTTTCATTTAGTTGTGATTGCGCGAGACGAAATGTGATGATACGACCTAATTTCACTGTTTCAAGCGCACTCACTTTGGCCCCCTTTTCGAGATTCCAACCCCTCTGCGGGCTATAGGAACCCAACATATACCAGCCCAGGTAGTCACGCCCACTTTCACTTAAGCACAATTAGTCCCCCTGTGAAATAATGAAAGTTTCATTTAATTATCTATCTATGTGGGAGTGTATCTTTCTTGAACACCTTCCAAAATGCAACTATTTATAAGTTTATCTTAGTCTCATAAATATGTTGTTTATCATTGGTGGAATATTCTAAGCGGTAATGTACAGACATTAATGAAACTGTTTAGAATGCTCAAATTGTTGTTGTTCTCATGCTTAACTACTTGGGTGGTCGCGGAAACAGAAGGTCCACCGGCTCATATGGTTTTTGCCCAGAGGCTAATGTCCACCTTACCGGAACTACCAAAAATGATCGCAGGCGGAATGGAAGGACGTAATGACGGAATCAAGTGAGCAAATGAAAATACATTTCTTTTTTAGTTATATTCTTAATTAGAACGTCATCTCGATATACTTTCCTATTGTTTACATTCTGATATTTTAGGAGTATGATCTCGAGTGTTCTTGGCGATGGACTTATTAGTCAACTTGTTGTAAATCCAATAGGGGTAAGTATTGAGTTATGTAAGATGGATATTTTCCAAAATAAATCCTAATTTTGCTATTATTTTAATAAAATTATTATTTTAATTCTCTCTAACTGTTTTGCAGTACAACCGTAACCATTGTCCGTTATTTCCATTTTTAATTTAGGTTGCTGAAGAGGTCTTACCTGACTTGGGATTGAACAAAACAGAGGTTATGAGCAATCTGGACGCTATGTCCGGTGGTATGGCTTCGAATCTTCGCAGCAATAGCACTAATGTTTCGGGAAGTCTTTTTGGAAAGAACGGAAATCTTTTAGGAGGCCTTTTGTGAGTTTCCGGGGTTAATAAATTAATTTAAATGTTTCATATACTATACATTTTTTATTCATTATATGAATTTTTAGAACTACAACTCAAAAAACTACTACAAAGGAAGTTATGCTAGTTGATGGCGTTGCCGTGGATTTTGACGATTTCATTAGGTATAATAGTAAAAATTAATAAAAAAATTCGATTAATTAGAAAAAACGATCTAGAAGATAAATTTACCACAAGTAAACCACCGACAACTACAACTGTTGCTACAGCCGAAGCAATAGCGGACACCGTTCTAGCTAAGTTGGCCAATAAGATGGGACCAACCAGAGCTGTAAGCTAAAGTTTAAAAAAAAAGACGCAAGAAACTTTTTATAGCCATTTGTATCTCAACACCAAGACGACTTATCCAACACGCTTAACTTGGGAATGATTGATCCTAGACGAATGAATGAAGTCAATCATCTCCTGAGAAGAGCTCCACAAAAGTTTGGTAAGTTGTATAGCCAAAACTTTACTTAGAAAAGTATAAACTTTCTTTAGACACGCTGGATCCTTTTGGTGGAATGGGTAATCCACCGGGATTTTTCCAGGAGCCCAGTACAGTAGCTCCACTTGATCCAGCTATAAACGAGGTTGTCACTAACTTAAGAACACGCGGACCCGAAGGAATGTCTGTTGAGGTATCGGTGTTATATATATATATTTTCATATAATAATAATAATAATAATAATAATAATAATAATAATAATAATAATAATAATAATAAT
>JAQGAV010000325.1:0-36383 GCA_034691345.1 Phasmarhabditis papillosa
TCGAACCCGCGACCTCTCGCTCCATAGTAAAGTTTCATCATTTACCTTATAACTACAGGCGGCTGACAGCCCGGCCCCCTACGGCCCGGCCCAAGATTTGGAACCTAGGCCGGGCCGGGCCGGGCCGGGCCGGCCGGGTTAACAGCTTTGCACTGCGCCCCTCTCGTGATACCGCGCTGGAAACCTAGGTCTTGAGATGGGATATACAACTAAAACAATAGAGGTCTCAACTTACATTAGTTTCAAGAACCTTTCCTTCATTTGGCTACCGCAGTTGTTTAATTAATATTTTACATAATCTTACAGGCTCTCATCGCCTGCCGACTCTACAAGAGCTTAGCTACCGAAGCTGCCGAAGACTACCTAGAAGTCGAAATTTGCGATGAGCTAAAAAAATACGCAGAGTTAGTTTAACACCGCGTCATTTTTCAAGACTTCAAAATTATTTTATTTTCTGTATCACTCGTATCACAAAAATCGCAGATTACGTCTTGAGACAGGGTTTTCTACATTCATTCGGAATCTTCTGAGCAAAAACGGCTCTTTTCTAACATTCAGTCTTCGGGTGCACGAAACTTGGGATAAGTAAGCTGCTGGTTTCCCAAGCCTTCTGCAGCTACGGGGAGTAGAACCCACAGCCTCAAATCCTCGCAGATTCAGAGAGCACATTTTCAAAATTCGATGTTTAGGGAGTTCCGGATGCTTTCTATGGAGTTATTAGAGCATTGTTACCAACAAGATGATACAGTTACAATTCAACTTCTAACTTATGAATTGTCTAATTGGGGTAGTCAAACCTGTCTATCTCTAGCAGTTCTTGTTAATAATAAGCAATTCTTGGCACATCCATGGTAGGTCAGATTGTTATAAAAGGTTCAAAGAGTAGAGGGGGATACAGTATAGTAGTTATTTACCAAAGTACCTTATGTTTATGTAGTTTATAGTCGAATTCAAAAGTAAAGAGGCGTTGGTCCGAAATTAAGGATCTATTTCTCAAGGTTCTTCTCGTCAAACTGTGATAAATACGCAATTTTCTCATGAAAATAAGGAAAAGACACGGTTTCTTTAATCTTGAATAACACTATAGCAATTTAAGTAAAACAAGATTTCTTGGGCGCAGGGTTTTGCATATTCATTAATGAATCTTCATAAATAAGCTGCTGTTTTCCCAAGCCTTCTGCAGCTACGGGGAGTCGAACCCACAGCCTTCAAATCCTCATGGATTCAGAGACCTCAGCTTTAACAACTAGGCTAAAAAACCCGTATCACTATAGTATACTATAGTGATACGGGTGGATGGATATAGTATAACTACAGTATAGAATATCACTAGAGTGAATGAATGAATATTTCGTAAATCAATAAATATTCATTCATTCATTCATTCATTCATAGAGTATATACTATATCCACGGTGCACAATTACTTTTAACTGAAAATTAACTGAAACATTGAAATCTATCAAAGAATCGCCAATAGTTTATATAATAACTGAATTTAGTTGTCAAATTCTTCTTGCTGATTTATGGCACGGTGGTCTCCGTATTCGTAGTCATTCTAACATTAAAGTAATATGTGGTCTAGTCTTTCCACCATCAATATTAATGTTAGAATTTAAGTCAAGAGAAGAATTGTTAAATCAACCACAGGTATGTAATAAAAGATAAGAAAGAAGGCTAGCTGTTATTCCATCTTCGGTGGTTTAGTGACATTTGGCTTCGAAAAGTTAGCAGTAGAGCGCAACTCTACATATTTACACTTTTCCCGACTTTCCATCCTGGATCAAATTCTTTACTTTTGGATACATTTTAGCTTTCTAATGAATACTATACTAATGGTAAGCCTGAATCAGCCACCGAACCAGAGGTGCCCCAGCGGCGCTATAACGCCCATTTTTATAGTTTCACTTTACCGGTAAACGCGCTCTAATACAAAAGGGAGCCGTTTTCGGGTCTACGATTTTGAGCTATAGCTCGTTTTGCCGTTTTGCCCACCGAGCAGCCCTACTTTATATCATCATATGCTTGCTTTTGCCAGCAGAGCGCAATTCTCTTTATATTATTTAAGAAAATACTATAATTTCTAATAAAGAATTCTATAAGAAGTAGTTATAATCAGATATTTAGTTTTTTACCGAAACTGTTTTAGACTGCTGCTGAACACGAACAAGACATAAATGATAGTAGTAGTTCATCCTCCTCTAGCTCCAGTTCTTCCGATGATAGCTCTTCTGATAGCTATGATGACGATGATGACGATGAAAAGGTAATCATTGAAACTGCATAGGAGCTGAATTTCCAGAACCCTATCAAGCACTGGGTTAATGAGCTTTATCCAGTGTAAGCCAAACAGAACCAAGTGGCCGTAGTATAGAAACGCCCAGATGTGTGCCCGGGCAGTTTTTGGCTGCCCGAGCAGTTGAGAATTTTTGCCCGGGCAGGCTAAAAACTATCGCGGTACTCACCCGAGCGTATCTATACTACAGCCACTGGCTATGTTTTCTCCAGTCTGCCAACTTAAGTATTAAAATACTATTATGTTCAATCACTATTTCACATTGTTTAGGTTGGTGAAACTACTGAGAAAGAACCGCGAGATCGAAGAAGTCGTCGTCAGTCTCATGGAAGTGTACAGTCGCTTAATATAGCTTCGGTAAGTTAAATATGAAGATAAAAGTACATGATCTAACTTATTTGATTAAACCAAAAGAATGGAATCATGGATGGGAATCGCTCGGGCCGGACCGGGCCGAGAGCCGACTTTTAAGAACGGGGTTCGGATCTGCCAGTTCCCCTGATTCGAATTGTTTCCTTATGTACCGTGATGGTTATAGAACTAGTTTGTTGCGACTTTTGTCCTGTAATGATAAAACACCAAGAGATATCCATAAAGAATCAAAAATGTTTTTCCTTAAGGAACTAACTATAAATATAGAAAGCACATATATTTCAATTCTAGAGTAATAGCGGAGGGTTAAAAAATAATATTGTTCAAAATGGCTCCGAAAGTATTCGAATAACGAAAATATACGCGAAATTAGTCAACAATACACAAGTAACACTGCATTATTACTCTCCTATAAAATGTATAAACGGTATACAATATTATATCTTTAGTTGTTCCACAGTCGTCGACGCAAACGTCGTGAGCGTCCCACCGACACCCGTGATACTGATGTGAGCTGTGCGGAGGCCGGAAAAGTTGAAAAGGGCGAGTACGGCACGTTTAGAGGTTTGCATGGCTTCTTATTGTTTAACTCGCTTGCGCAACTAAAAATATTCACTTTTATATTGTTGTGATGTGTTGTTTTTTCTTTCACATCATGTTTTTTGGCTTAATTTACAAGTTTTAACTATGTTCTGTGTAGGGTGGGGTTCCGGTCCGATTTCGGTTCGGTCTGGACCGGTTTTTCGGTCCACCGGTCCACCGACGGACCGAAATTTTGAAAAATCGTCCAGACCGGTCCACTGACGCCGTTTATCTCAGTAAAAAGAGTCCATACGAGGCTTTTCTTTTTGTCATCTTTTGGCTTCATTATACCTCAATGAATAATAATATACGGAAGAAACAATTTATGTACGAGGATACTAAAAACAATACAATATCACTCAAAAATATGTAACAGTTTTGCGCAACAAAGTAACCAAAAATTCAAAATTCAAATGAAGTAAAACAGTGGAGTATGTTTTCTAATATTTATGGGTGCGTTCTCCTGCATTAACCTTTGCCGTTGACTATAGCTTGCTACAGACTACTTATATTCAGTGCATTCAAATACTTGATATTTGTCACTAATTATGGTCTAAGACCTCACAGTCTCAACTTAGTAACTACAACAAATCTGTGCATGTAAATAACTTTGGTATCAATTAATTACACTTAACAGCATTTGACTTTGAAAAAATAATTTAATAGTGTATGCGTATTGCACGGTGCAGTCAATCATACTCCATCCGCGTTTATAATTAAAATATTTTTAGGCCCCACGGGTGTAGCCACGCCCCCTTCCTATCTACGTAAGAGAACTAGACACACATCCTATAGACAGACTAATGGAACTGCAAAGATTGATGGAAGCAGAAAGGGATCTTTGTATGGATCTGCTGGTAAGAAGAAGATTAATTAATACTGTGTTATAACATAGTCTATCTCAAGACCTAGGTTTCCAGCGCGGTATCACCAGCAGGGCGCTGTTTTAATTGGCCGACGTGGTGCGTTTTCTCCAAAAGTAAATTCATTTTTTAAAGCACAGCGTTCCTCTCGTGATTTCGCGCTAGAAACCTAGGTCTTGAGATGAACCATAGTATAGAAAAAGAAAGTAATTATAATAATAGTATCATATATTTAGGTCTCAGTCATAGTTCGCTTACAATCCCCAAGAAAAGTGAGGAGAATCATCACGGATTTTTGTACGCGGTTGGAGCTAATTTGCCTAGAATGGTAAGCGCGGTAGCTTTATGAGCATAGAAAGTACTATCCATAATAGGAAAGCACTTTTTAGATGATACTGAGAGGTTCTTTAAACCTATAAAGAATGGGAATTTCAAAGTTCGACCCAGGCTGAGCCGGGTTGATAAGTCCTTACTACCCCTGAAAGAATCATTAGAGGATATTAGTACACGATCATGAACACTTTATTTAAACTTTTAGCGTCCTATCAAAATGCGTCGTCGTCTCTATGAGTTCTATGCGGCTCCGGTTACAACCTTCTGGGCTTGGACTCTATCTTTTATTCTGTTTCTAGGAGCTCTCACTTATGTATTACTTATTAAGTAAGTTATTTCAAATTAAAGATGAAAAGCGGCAGCCCCGCCCTTTTTGCAACATGTTCACAAGGGCAATGTGAGCATGTTGCAAAGGAGGCGGGGCTTTTAACCCAGTTACAGTAAGCAATTAGTTATTGAATAAAATATACTTCTTATATGCCGATTGACATAATTATGTATTAGAGCATGAATCCTGTAGGGTGAAATATTTTGGAGGGATTGGTGGTTGCTACGTTAAGATTGAAATTAGCTCCATAAACGAATGTCTGTTTAACATAGCATAGAATAGAATATTTGTTGTTCGAACGCTACATCATTTGTATCACTTTTGTTGTTAGTTCACTTTTTTGATCGTAGTGTTCTGGAGGAACTTGGAGGTGGGCACGCAACCATGGAACCTAAGCGCAGGGTGGCAGACTTTTGAAAATGCCATAACTTTGCTCAAAATCAATTTAAAAAAATATTAAAAATAAGAAACAATTTTTGAGTGGACCTTTAAGATTAAATATGTTTCCCCTCAATCTTAACCAAAGAGAACTTTGTGAAAAGGTAATTCACTGAATAACTACTAACTTTAGAACACCTCCTAAGCCTACTGTACTAGAATGGATTCTTCTTGCCTATGTGGTTGCATTCGGTATGGAACATACTCGTAAATTCCTTATGTCGGAAATGGAACCATGGACTCAAAAGCTTAAATACTTCTTTTTTAACTATTGGAATACAATAACAGCACTGGCGGTTGTATCGTTTATTGTCGGATTTGCTATGCGAGTATTTGGGTTAGTTACTTACCTATTCTCTATTTCTGCAGTGACATTGCTTTTATTGATATAAACATTATTGAGAACAAGTAGGATTCTTTAACAAACGTTGATAAACAATAACGCTTGTATTTAAAACACACTCCGCAACCGCCGCGACCGGACCAGAAATTTCCCAGAAAGTTTCACCGCGAACCGACCCGGCTGGAAAATTTTTGACCTCGCTCCGCCTCGGATTTTTTCATTTTTGTTGACTTATTGAGTAAGTTATTTCAAATTAGAGACAGCGACCGAGAGCCCCGTCCCTTTGCAACATGTTCATATGGGCAATGTGAGCATGTTGCAAAGGAGGCGGGGATTTTAACCCAATTACAGTAAGCAATAGTCTGTGAGACCAAAAAACTAGTTCTATTATATATTGTGAATGTTTCAGTCCCATTCAACATGGTCGTGTAGTTCTTGCCTGTACCTCTGTACTATGGACTATGAAGTGTCTTGATTATATGAGTGTTCATCCAAGACTCGGACCCTATATTACTATGGCGGGAAAAATGGTAAGTTGTTAATGTAATTTATCGTTTCTTCCTAATTTATTTTTTGCTTTTTTATCTTTAAATTCTGTTTCCAGGTTCTAAACATGTCGTACATTATCGTTATGTTAGTGGTATCTCTGCTCGCTTTTGGTTTAGCTCGTCAGTCTATATCTTATCCGAATGAGGATTGGCATTGGATACTGGTAAGTTAACTCGGCCGATGCACAAATACGTTTAATAATTGGGGACATAGCATGTATAGTCTACCTTCGACCTATAGTTCGAGCTACCGTTTGGTAAAGGCGCGGTTACGGAAATTTTAACTTTTTTACGGTATCTTTTGGAGGAAAAGCAGACAAATTTATGAAAAGTCACCAAAATAAGGAACTATGAAGGATTCGTTCCTTTTAGGTTCGTAACATCTTCTACAAACCATATTTCATGCTCTATGGAGAAGTATATGCAGATGAGATAGATACATGTGGAGATGAAGGTAAGCTAATGATTTATGACTTCGATCAGATTTGAAGAGAGAAAAAAGTTTAGAAATCTATTCACATCTATAGTTTGTATCTAGGTTAGGCAGATAGTTAGATTTCCGGGTAGCTTCACGGCGGTAAATGGCGGTGTTCAACAAAAAACGAAGGATTGGGAATCTTTTGTTCATTGCGCATTCTTTTCGATCTTAAACCGCCTCTCTATATAACGCTACGCTGGAAGCGATACTCTTGCTACAGACTATAAATTTTCTTTTCTTTTGACCACTCAAAAAGCATTAGGGGCCTTGCAGAAGCTACATTCTTTGGATATCCAATATATAAAGTTACTGAATAATATGTATTATCGTTTTAGCTTGGGACAGTCATTTGGAAGATGGTTCCTTACTTGACTTCACTTTCCGTAATAACTCCGAAGGTGGTAAAGGACTGACCTGTGTGCCTGGCAATTGGATTCCCCCAATCCTAATGACTTTCTTTTTATTAATAGCCAATGTTCTTCTAATGAGTATGCTTATTGCTATATTTAAGTAAGTTATAACAACATAAGAAATAATAAATACATTTGTTTTAGCCATATTTTTGACCAAACCGACGAAGTTGCTCAGCAGATTTGGCTCTTCCAGAGATATCGACAGGTGAAATCAGTTATAAGTATACTTTAATTCGAAAGTATAGTCAGTGTCAAGAGTATAAAAAAGGGGGAAACATATTCAAAAAACGAAAATTTACTCAATATTCTCCAAAAATACGCAAGCAACACTCTATTATTACTCTTGGCGCTGACTATAATAATGGAGCGTAAAGAATTCGACTTTTGTCTGAGCCCTTTTTACGAACACCGTGACTGCTCGCGGCGTTTTATCTCTGTACAAAATTGCACTTACGATTGTCTTCAATTTGCCTGCATGCGCGGTGCTGAAAATCCTATAATAACCCAAATAGCACAAGGTAGGGGGCGTGGTGGCCCCGTGGTTAGAAGCTTCGCCTCATAAGCTAGAGCTCCATGTTTTGAATCCCCCAAAGAAAGAATTCTTGCAAAGTTGTTCTGATTCGCCGCCTCCACTCGACGGGTGCTTTGCTATGAAGTCCCACTTCCTATGGTTCCCTCGTCTCACTTCTTTGCTCCAAATAACTGTGATTTAGTGCTTCGTCAAAATATATAAACCAACTTTACTAAGCTTTAAACTCCATTAAAACGCTTGAACGGGACTTTAAAACTACTTTTAAGAATATAAATTGTACTACAAATCAACATATTAATAAAATATTTTATCTTACTTACTTTATATCTTTAGGTAATGGAATACGAGAGTACTCCTATTCTACCACCTCCTCTTACTCCAATATCTCATGTCGGTCTTGTTATTAAATACATTAGATGGAAAAGTTGCTGCTGTAGAGGACTACAGGATGCGAAAAAAGAAAAGAATATGTTTGACTTTGCTCTAAGTAAGTTAGTTTTCTTAGTGGCGGGAAAGGGCCGGCCCGTGTTCTAAATTTTTGGTACCGGCCGACCCGATTTTTAAGTTTTGCTGCCCGGGCCGGCCCATTAAATTCCCGCCTCCTTTTTTTCATTTAGAACATACATCAGATTTGGCCATTTGAAACTAATTAGTTATTATTTATTTTTTCACTGATTATGTGTTTTAGAACTGTTTTTGAATGACGATCAAGTAGAAAAGCTGCATGATTTCGAAGAAGATTGTATGGAAGACTTAGCTAGAGAAAAGGAACATAAAAAGAATACAAGTAATGAAGAACGCATTTATAGGACATGTGAACGGTACGTTTTAGAGAATATAGCAGGAACTTTGCGCATCCATCCTATAGGCGGTGGCCAAGGCATATGCAAGGGTATACGGTACGAACTGCAAATTCTATTAGAGCGCGGCCGAGCAATGGTGCGCGAAAACGTGGACTAGTCAATGATGTAATGTACAACACCACATCTAACTTATTTTTCTTAAAACGTTATTGTAATGAATATAACTAATTTGGGCGTTTTAAATTCAATACTCATACCTTTAAATTGCATATCGTTTGTCTGACGACGATATCTAGACCAAACGAAACAAGTCATTCAAATAGCCTACTTTTCGTAATTACCTAAACAGTTACAAATACTAACTAGCTGTAACCGCTAGTGACTTATATAGTCAGATTTAAGAGAAGTAGTGAAGTTTTAAAAACGAATATCGTTGAAAATGACTCTGAAAGTTTTCCCGAAATATACGCAACTACTTTAAAATAGAGAATTTAATTTTAAATTCTTCATATTAATATTTTAGAACAGAACAAATCCTGTCCCGATTGAACGATATAACACAAAAGGAAGTGTCTACGAGGGAAACAGTCACCGAGTTGGATCAAAGGCTAGGAAATATTGAGAAAACACAGGTAAGGCAACTGGAAGAAAACCAGCGTCAGAGCTGGTTACCGGCCCGGCCTGATATTTTGAAACTCATGCCGGGCCAGCCGGATAATCAACTCTCACCAGCGTTAGACAACAAGATCAAAAGCGTTATATTCGGAACCAGCAACTTATTTATCACAATTTCGTACCCAGAAGACTGAATATTATAAAATAACTGTCTTAGATCTGAAGATTTCGGAATGAATGGCGGAAACCATTTGTAGAATAAATGCAATATTATTCTAATACAGGGAAATATACACTTCTATATTGTTATATTAGCAAAACTAGTTTCAAATGGATGTTTGTCGTAAATATTTCATCATTTTGCTCTTTCAGGAAGATATTCTGGAACTTCTTCGCACTATGGCCAGTCAAGGTGCCCTTGGTGGTGGTAACGGTGGAGGCCGTACCTTTGCCTCCAGTCCGACCTTTGATGTCTCCAGACCCATTGAGGTTCTTACGGAACATCAAGATGAGACTGATGCAATGTCAGAACATCTAGCTCCATTGCCAGTGCAGAGAAGGGGCCGTACATCTACAATATGTGGAACTACACCTGCTTCTAGTAAGTTAATTACTCAAATCAATTTACTTTTAATAGTATTATGGAAATTAAAAAGGGTTGTGAAGAGGTGTTTACTTGTCTTATACAGGATTGAGAATTTGTGAAAAGGGCAGAAAATTTGAAGTATGGACCCTTTGTACGGGCCGGAAATGCGGGTTGCGGTCTGTACTCTGCCGAAATTACAGAAAGTCTGCCCGCTGAAGTATATTTCTAGTACAGAATTAGTAGGATTATAATATTAAAATTAGTAAATAATTTGTTGTAGTGCTTTCTACCGATGATCCAGTCTTACTTTCTCCAATGGCTGGAGTTCATCGTCCCCGTTTTGGTAGTCATCTATCATTGGATCATGGAACACCCGGAAAACTCCAAGCGTAAGTTAAATAAAATAACTTTACCAAAAACAAAATTATTGGCAATTGCATAAATTCTCCATTCACAATAGTTCTGATTTTCTCATAGTCCTGTTGCCAAAGCTAACATCCATTATCAATTTAACCACTATTTCTTGTAACCAAAGTCATTATAAGTTTACTCCAAGTCTCTAACTGTTTTCTATGTTTTAATCTGTTTACGTTTCTTTTATTGAGACTAATTTTTAGGAGTTCTAAACGTCGTCTGCAACGCCACGATGAGTACACTTCTATCACTGATTCTATTTCTATTAATCCATTGTTAAAAGCAAGAAGAGCATCTAATAGCAGTGAAGAAGAAGAAGTTGTAAGTTGTATTTATTAATTGCATAGAATAGTCCTTTAATATTTAAGGGTTCTCCCCGATTACAATCAGAAGGTGTTCAAACGGCAGATGAAGATCCAATGTCAATGGGTCCTAGAAATCTAACAAGTTCTCCATTTAGAAAGAGAACTGTTGATAGACGAAGGGAATACTCGGAGGTAAAAACTTGTTCTTTAATATTTAAGTAAATTAGTTATTCAAAAATGTGGCTCCAAGGATCCAGTAGTAAAAACTTCATTTATTAAAAAAGTAATTGTTAAAGCATTTTATTTCCTGTATCACTCGTATCACAATAATAGTAGATTTCTTCGGCGCAGGGTTTCGTCCATTCATTCCATAATCTTTTGAGTAGGAACGGCTTTTTTCTAACATTCAATCTTCGGGGGCACTTAACATGGGGTAAATAAGCTGCTGGTTTCCCAAGCCTTCTGTAGCTACGGGGAATCGAACCCACAGCCTCAGATCCTCACGGATTCAGAGACCGCTGCTCTAACCACTAGGCTAAAGCACCCGCAAAGTATCCAAATTCTTGTACAAAACCTTAATATACAATGAAAAGTTTTCGTGCAATCCTAATTTGAACGTGGCCAAAAAAACGTCTAAATATGAAGTTATCTATTGTAATTTAGGAATCTAAAAAGGTGACATCACATGATGAAGAAGATCTTGCTGATTGTGAGCTAACAGAAGCAGAATTAACAGATGGAGAAGAACCTGTAAGAAGAGAAACAATGAAAACTCCACAGGGCAGCAAAGTAAGTACGATTGTTTAATGGAGTTTTTAAAACTTATACAGTTTGTTTTAAAACCTAGACTGCAAGCGCGGTTTGTAGTTAACGTGCCACTCTAACCGGCTTTATAAGGGAAAAATAAATATCGTCCGTGTAAGATTGCACTTTTGAATGGGAAGCCCGTAATCGCGGCACGTTAACTACAAACAGCGCTTGCAGTCTAGGTTTTAAAACAGACTATAGTTTGAGTCTCTGCTTTTTAACTCACATTTGCTACATACTATACGGTCTCTCGGTGCGCAAATGCACAGGTAAGGGCGCGGCTGCGAAAAATTTATTTCCGAGTGTACTCTGCGAGCGATGGTCTATTTTGAGGCGAAAATTTTCGCACACTCGCTCTTATGACACAGTGGTGCGCGGACCGTAGGTTTGAAGATACAAACTTTATTTCTTTTTAATTGAATTAAGATCATTGTCGATGGCGAATACAATACATAAATACAAGTTCCACTGATTTATAATGCATTAACAATGATATCATTCTGAAAGTTTTCTATTTTATTGTCGTCGGACAAAATATATGCAATTTAAAGGTCTGAATGCTCAATGTAAAGCGCGTAAAATAGTTATATATTTACTAATAGTAATTAATTGTTTAAGAATAAATAAGTTAGATGTGGTGTTGTACATTGCATAATTGAATATAGTCGGCGTTTTCGCGCGCCATTGCTCGGCCGCGCTCCAATAAAATTTGCAGTTCGTACCGTATACCCTTGCATATGTCGTGGCCGCCGACTATACAACATTCTATCATTTTAGGAGACACTAAATGTGCAGATAGTTGATGAATGCGAACGGCCTCCATCAGCAAGAAGAGATCATTCTCCTATTTCCCCAGTATCTTCTACCCATTAGAACGTTTATAATTTCATCTTTCTGTATATAATCGGGTGCCTCCTAGTGTTTTATTTCATCGCTCCATATTATGAGAATATATTATTACCGCCCCATAGTTTAAACATTGCGTACTCTTGGAAATCGTACGGAGAGACGTTTTCGTATTGACGCGCTTGTTCTATCATACAGCGTAACTACTAAACTTTTCATCTTTGTCGATTCAAGAGTAATAATGGAGTGCAAAGACTCAGGATTTTGTCTGCGCCCATTTTGCGAACACCGCGCCAGCTCGTGGCGCTTGCTCACAGTCCCAAATTGCACTTACGATGTTCGAACGGGCAATTTGCCTCTAGGCGCGGTGTTAACAATCATATGAATAGGCAAGTAACACTCCATTATTACTCAGACTATAACTATTTTAGCTTTATTATCATTAAACATTTCATGTTTAATTTATTGTTATTGGTATATTTCCCAGTTGCTATCCCCATTTTAATTGCTTTTAAATGGTTTCTTCTCGAGTTCTTAGTCCATATTGTTCCTTTATACCTATATAACGGGTAATTGTGCGTTCTCTTCAAAATTAGAGCTAGGCTTATTCTCCCATATTTTTCTTTGTTATTACTGAAACTTCTTGTATATGCTGTCTTTTCTCAACTGACCGGTCGATTTTTGATTTTGTTCTGTTTTTTTAGGTTTTCAGATGTTTCTTTTATTAATAAAGTTTTAATATAATGTTTTCATTATGGCTCGCCAACGGAGGCAACAGCAACCCTAAGGAATAAATTGCTGCAAAAGCCAATAGGAAGGGGAAAAGTTATTCCCAAGGATACCCTCAGCGTCACGTCTCACCCTAGCATAGGGGTTAGGGTAGATTTTTACCCCTAGGCTACCTTTGGGACCAATGTATTCGGGGGACCACGGGGGACCAAGGTATCTGGGGACCGAGAACCCAAATTTCAAAAAAGTGCTTTAGCAAAAGTAATTTATTCGAAAAATAGTCCCATTTTTATTGGGCTTAGGCACCCATACCACTCCTGTTCAACTTACGCCCCACTCTGTGTATCCTTTACTTCAGGTTTTTGGAAATTTTTCATTTTTTCCTTGGGGAGGTTTGAAGTAGTTTGCAGAATGCGGCCACAGGTATTCTCCGGGGATTACTGCTTCCCCAGACCCCACTTGAACTTCAGTCTCATACAATTTTGTTTCTGGGGTTGCAAATGATGATGTTTATTAAAAATATTACAATTTATCATTGAATATATGTTAGAATAGGCATGTCAATTTGTGCGGCCTTAGTTTCATCTACACAAATTCCTGTATGCCAGCATATCCAGTGCAAATGGTGAGCTACGGCCGTGTGATGCTCCTCCATGTATCCATATGTTATTATATGACCACCGCTTACAATAACGCTGACATAGATTCTATTGTTCTTCTTATACACAAAACCACCACCACTATCGCCCTAAAACTTAGCTTTCTTCGAGCTAACGAGTAAAGCACGCTGTTGCCGTAGTATAGACCTGCCCGGGTAGTTTTTGGCTGCCCGGTGGCCGTAGGATAGAACTGCCCGGGCACCCACCCGGGCAGTTCTATAATATGGCAACTGGGAGCGGGGTTTCTTTAGGGTGCACCAGATCTCCCCTGCGGCAAATTGCAAAACTCCTGAACTACACGCTTTTTGTAAAAATTAAAACCATTTATACCATTTTCTTGGCCGATTAATCTCTTAGGCAAAAGAAATGAGCCGCATTCGCAGTGCAAATATGCTTTTGATCAGTTTGCGGTCCTTACCGGACTACAGTAACCCAAATTAGGTGCAACAAAATTTACTGTCTGGTAGAATTCTTCATTTTTCCTCAATTTTTAATTATTTATATATTTCTGAATAACTTTTCGAGAGGAATAACATGAAAAATAAAAATTGAAACAAATTTTTGAGTGTATTGTGCCTTTAAATAATTGATGATTGGGTCCACTTAATAATAGTAATACCTACATGATCAGGTCCCATATAATTGCTACGTAAGCAAACGGAATCTAGTGAAATATTCCGATAACATGGTATGCTGGTGACATTAATATGTTGTAGAGAACCTGCCAAGGTAATGTTTGATTCTAACAAACGACGATCAGCTGTAAATCAATAACTATATATATATATGACTATAGAAGATACTTACTGCCAAAGGAGAACAGTTCCAATACATCCCTATAATGAGGACTTGTTTCTGTAATATATAATTATATGTAATTACTTGATTATATCGATGTTCTTTCAAACTCTAAAATAATTTGTTCCTTTTCGTTTTTGTTTTCCTCTAGTGTCCAATGTTCCTCACAAAGTTCGAGGCAATGAATAGATATATGTATATACGTAGGTTTAGGGTAAGTAAAAATATTTAGAGATAGGAATTATGTGATAAAGTTATGTTAGAATATAATATAAAGTTAATGCTGGAACTATTTCTTTTCGCCCCCTGGCTCTATACGAAATAGGTCCAAATACGTCATGTATTCACTTATTCTTGTTTACCTAAGAGGCAAGCAGGATATATATCGCGACTAATATCGATGGGTTCATCAAGTTCAAATATGATCAAATCATTGCTACCTGATCCATGACGTTCATAGGGTGAAAAAGCCTAAATACGAAGTACGAAACATTTAATGATATACAACTCACATTATTAGCTTTTCGAATGGTGGCATTTTCAATTGAGCAACTATATCCTTGGCCACCGCAATCATCGTCAAACACAAAACGAATTTTATCTACACTACTAAAATAAACTGGAATATACTGAAATAATCCCCGTAGCTGCAGAAGGCTTTGCGAAACCAGCAGCTTACATATCCCGTGTTTTATTCACCCGAAGATTGAATGTTAGAAATAAGACGTCTTTGATCTGATGATTCCGGAAAAAAGCAAAAAAAAGGTACTACGTAAGACACATTGAAGGTGCTTATATCAAAAAATTATTGTTCTGATAAACTTACTAGGGTTTAAGGCAATGCAATGCAGTTAGAACATGCCGGTTACTTATTAGAGTTGCTGAACAAAATAATAAGGTAGCGTTATCTAAAAGTAAAAACTTTTATTTAGTGGCGGATTGGCCTTAGAAGTCACTTAGAAGCTTTGCCTCTAAATCTCGAGGTCGATGGTTCGAATCCGCCCCGAAGAAAGAATTCTGTCAAATTTCTGATCCGCCGCCTCCGCTCCCAAGGTGCTGTGCAATAGAGTTCTGGCCCCTATGGTCCCTTCGACTCACTTCATCCACCAAATATCTGTGATCTCGGTTTTGTAAAATATCAATAAATTTTCCTTAAATAGTGAACTAACTATTATCATCAAAAAGGGCAACTCCAACTACCCAAGGAGCTTCTTCCCTAGAAGCTCGGCGACTACCATATGATTTACTTTCGCGACCTATAATTAATTTTAAATGTTATAGATTGTTAGGCTCTGCTAGTTAATAACAGTGTATATAGTCCATAACAAAAAGAAGACTGCAGAGCGCGGTGTTGTGTAAGTTTTGTAAAATCGCTCGTTCTGTGGTAAAATTGAACAACCATTATATGGTTCGATGCGCAATTTTTTGTTTGTTGTCATAAAAACATTATTGTACTAGTTTTATTTGATATCATGTCCAGAAAAAGATAAATACGCAATTGCTGAAGCCTACGTATACTATACTATAATATATTATACATATTATATAAAAACATATTAAATTTATATCATATATTTGTTAAGTGTCTCAACAATATATGTAGTCGTCGGACGAACTGATGGTGTCTATTTATTATAATGCGAGCGCATAATTACATCGGTTACTTGTATGTTTGATTTTGATTTCGGCGCCCCTTATAACTATACCTCCATAATATCCGCAGTTACGTTGGAGTTGTTCATTTTCTTGTACAGTTAGTGTTCCATGACGGAGATTATCCTTGGACTGAAGTGGTATGCTATGTACCCATAAGGTATGAGAGAATACTATGTACAACGAGAAGAGTGCTTTCATTTTTGCCGAAGGTACGGATTGGTACCATTTTATACATTGCCTGGAATTTTATTAAATTTGTTTCTATAGATTTTGGGTTTAGTCATACACCTACAGTATACAAAGAGTGTCTACTGAGAAGACTACCAAATATACAAACTGTAAAGTAAAGTAGCTTCAATATAAATAATTTGTTCTCAGTTTAGAGCTGCGCCCCTGATTACCCCAAGAATAACAATTAGTGATATAAGGTTTATTTTAAAGCTTTTTAAAGAGAGATATGAGAGATCGTGTTTGGTGGTTTGGATTCGGGTCCTGGGTACTGTCCATCCTCCTTTTGGTTTAGCGACGTCGGTTTATAAAGGCATCTGCTCTGAAAGAGATAGTATAGCTAGAGTTGAGTTTCTAGGTTAAAAATTAAGTTTCTAAATCCCTCCCGCTTGGAACAGGCCCAGCACGGGTTTCTTTCTTGGACAGTTACTTAAGTTTAGTATAAGAACTACCATGTAAACAAAGCCTTTTTGTTTACAGTTTTATTTGAATTTGACTCAAAGGCTCTGCCGATGCAGCTGCCTGTGAAAGTGCCCAAATGTTACTATATGAATACTTTAGAGAGTTAAATATAAAAGAGGATGTTAGATAAATACAGGCTAAGGATTATTACTAAACTGGCCTAGGGCCCTTTCCTTACTTGTCTAGTAAAACCGCAAAACAGGCTATATATCTTACATAATTTTATAAAGCCATCTTTTTGCCTTTGTTCCTTATGGCTCTTCAATAAGAAAACTGTGCTAGTTTCGGAAGAGAGGCTTGAGAGTATAGCTCCTTATAGAAAAGTTGCTAATTGTTGAAATCAACTCTATTTGCGGAATAGAATACTCCCTCCGAATCCGCCCTGGCTCCCTTCTCAGAAAGGCCGAGTGGTATTCTGTTATCTCTTGTATTCTTGTTATCCAACCCTTTATAAGGGGCGGATTTTACTAATAATTGATTTACTCCTATTCCCTCGAAATTAGTATGCAAGTGCGGAACAGTCGCTGCGAATTGCAGCACAACCAGATATCTATGGCCATATTCATCAAGCTATTCCAAGTCTTTTCGAGAAACATAATAATAACCATTTGAATTATTCGAAAAAAGCTTTCTATTTCACAACTTTTAACTAAACTGATTCTGTCATTAAACTCTTATATAATTGTATAGTCTATAACAAACAAAATACCTCAGAGCGCGATGGTATACATAGGCTACAGCAATTGCGTATTTGAATTTTTCTGGAGATGATACAAAATAAAACTAGTACAATAATATTTTTCCGACAACAAACAAAAAATTGCATCGAACCATATAATGGAAGTTGAATTTTACCACAGAAGGAGCGATTTTTGAAACCTTAAACAAACCAAGCTCATTGTAGTCTTTTTTTGTTATGGACTATAACAATTTGGTACAGTTACAGTTCGTTCAACCATCCCGAAAACAAAATATTAGGATTAACGTTTTCTATTTCACCACTTCTAACTAAACGATTATTATTTCAAACTCTTCGGAAACCCCATAATATGACAAGCTTTTATTCTTGAATTATCTATCTTTTTGCTGAAATAATTCCGTTTCGCCAGCTGGCAATGAATCATCTATTTTTATTCATAACATTTGACAGCGATTATGCTAAATAATATCTTATCAGGAGCGGAAAAGTCATAAACAACACAGAGGAAGAGAGGGTTACAGTAACCCAAGTGCAATATCATAAAACAAGGTACAACCTTCTTATCAGGTTTGAAAATTATTAAGTTTAGTTAGGTTAGACAGATGTTTTAAAAAGATGGTCCCCCTAAAAGCGACTACAGTGCTCATGTCATATTTGGTCAACCCAGTCTGCAAGGTTCCAGGTTTCGCCGCCATGATTGAAAGTTTGAATTAAGGTTTCAATAACAGAAGAACAATTCTTAAATATATTCCTCGGACAGGTTTAGCGGCTGGCTTTCTTAGATATACTGTCCAATATCATAAATTGTCTTATTATTATAAAACGGTCATGATTTCTCGACTTCCGGGTGGTTCCCGGCGCGATCACCTGATTACAGTAACCCATATGTCGCCGACACATTGGGAAGTGTTGCTATCTTTTGAGCAGAAAGAAAGATAAATCTAATACTTTGCTTATTCAACAAGAAAACAAAATTCTGCACGGAAATTGATAAAGTTTCCAGAAACCTAGCATGTGAAATAAAGGCTCTAAATAACAATAATAATATAGTCGAATTCAAAAGTAATACCGCCGTCTAAGCTGCGTGTTTTATATTTTTAACACTGCAACCGCTGGCAATTTACGCGCGCAGAAGTTTGCCTTCATTTCGAATGTCTCAGACAAAAATTTATTTTTCCGCCTGCGCCAACTCTAATTTTGCACAGCTGTATGATTCTTGAATCCAAATATAAAAGTATAAAGCGAACTCATTTGTGCAGAAACGACCAAGCTGCACAAATCTCAGCCAAAATGATTAAATGTGACTGTCAAGATCCTGTTTCATATGTGGCTATCCAAATTTTCTCTATACAAGCATTTATCCCAATTCCCCATTTCCGAAAATCAATGTTTTTTACAAATATCGCGAATTCAATCAACTAGAAAAGATTGGAGCGTGAAAAAAGACACGAATAAGTATACAGTACAATACTGTATAGTATTGTATACTGTATACTATAGTCTATACCAGAGGTGGTTATCCGGCCGGCCCGGCCAGTCCTTGGTTTCAAAATTTCAGGCCGGGTATCCATCTTTTTGATCGCTTTTAGTTGGTTATCCGGCCGCCCGGCCCGGCATAGGTTTCAAAATGTCAGGCCGGGCCGGGCCGGGAAGGCCGCGCCGGATATCTACCTCTGGTCTATACAAATTACAATGTTTATCTATTTGTATTTCAATAACAAACCTTATCCTCTCGTCGGGTTACAACAACTGCTGGATCTGACAATTGACCGGCTTTAAAGTGGCCAACCAACTACGGTTCTGGACATTGTCAGAATATTGCTCAAACATGAAATAAGTTTTGAATGAACTTGTTTATCCGACAACTATCCTCATTTCTTTAACTTTGCACTTGTGACCAAAACTACAGTACCCTCGCTACCCTTTCTGTATGTCGGCGCCTTTTTGTTACCAACAATAACTAATTTATCAGGAAAAACTTAAAACCATAGGAGGGAATACCTCACACACACATATTCCATACAACATTTTAACCGGAACCCCCACTCTTTCATAATTTCTGTTTTATCTTGCCGTTCTTTACACAGTGTTCCCTTATCTTGTCATTTTAAGCATGGACGCAGGGTGGCCGTTGTTTTTTTTTGCGCGCCGGCGTGTCGCGCCGTCTGCACCGCGCCCGCCCCTTCTAGAAGGCTCTAGACGGGTATAAAGGACCACCCAGACGGCATTCGTCCCTACCATCCCCGTTTTCTGTACCAAATACAGAAGAGATAAGCTCACAGATCTAGAGCTAACAGCCCCAACACAGTCCCTACCAAGGCCACCCTGAAGAACACAAAGATAAGGTTAGAACACACAAAAATAGAAGAAAAATAGTAAAGCATGGGTTCAAGATAAACTGTTACGTTTATTGGGAGATAGTCGAGGGTTTAGGAGATTCATGCCTAAGAAATAGGATTCCTGAATGTTATTTTTATATGTCTCCGTTTTGAAACATGATTATCTGATTATCAATGCCACTCATCATATATGGATTCCGCTAACGATGATTTTTGCACGATTTTTGCAAGCGTTTCTACTATAATAGTTTTTACTCTTACAATGATTATATAACGTTTATAAGTTCAAGTTTTGTTTCTCCATTTCATTTTTGTTCGGAACACTTAGTTTTGCAGCTGATCGCTCAATGTCATCATGTGATCGCGGCCGCGACCGCTCGCGGGAAACTGTTAAGTCTTTGCAAAAGTTTTTATCAATAACGAAAGTGTACTGTAGGGAATTATAAAAGCTTCATAATTTGCAGACCTCTCGTTGGGTCGAGTCTTTTTTAGTATATTGAGCTTAAAAGTGTGAAATCGGGTGTAAAAATGGGAGATTCTTGGATTTCTGGCCGGCCGGGGCTTAACATTTTTTCGTCGGCCAGGTCCCAAAGTCCGGTCGAACCCGGGCCTTTGGTGACAAGTCTGACAATTTGTGATATAAAAAAACTGATCCATTTTTTAAAAACCATTGAAAATATCCAGCTCAGGGAAGCTATAGAACGAGCATAAAATAAACTAAGATTGAATTTATAGAGACCCATCATTTAAATGCTGCTAGCAACTGTCTATGAAAATAAACAGGGGAAACGATGTCTTTACTCTTGGTAAGGACTATAACCCTTTCTTGCAAATTTATATGTTTCGTTTTTGCAAACTGGACCTTTCTTGTAAGGGCGAGGAAAATCAATACCCAGAGACACCAGAAATAGGCGGAATTCAGTTTTAAATCCTAAAAGTTTTATTTTCGCGGAATTCTCAGATCAGAACCTATTCATAATTAGTAAATTAAGCGAGCAATCGAGCGTGGCTAACAATAATATATATTACATTTGAGCGTTTGTTTGATCGTATCTTCTTTTGCAAGATGTTTCTTTGTTTGTAGGGTAATTATGTTTATTATAGTTGGCAGACTAATCGCTTGCAGCTAAAGGTCTAAAAAATTTAGTTGATTTAGAGCTCAGATTTACTCTATTTACTCTAAGATCTAATACATTTGCAGTTCATACCGTAACCCCTTGCAATTGGTTCACCGACTATATTTGAAATCCTTTCTGATAAGCGCGTCTATTGTTTTGCAAGGCACAACCTGAACTTGCAAATATGTTTTTTACTTGTAATTTGCTTTTTGGTAATAGGTTTATGTATTTTGCACCAACTAAATTATAAAAAGCTCAAAGTTTTCAAGTTTTCTTGCTCTTTTTTCATTTATCTGCATTCAGAGCTAGGTTTTTAGCGTAGTACATAACATAAAAATATGTGGAAAATTGGTGAACGGAGCTTTCAACCCAAAAATACATTTCTTTTATATAACACCGCGTCTCTCCAGGATACTGAGATGGAAACTTGTTGTTAGCATTATTGACTAGGCCGCGTTTTCGCGCGCCATTTCTCGGCCGCGCTCCAATACAATTTGCGTTCGTACCGTATACCCTTGCATAAGCCTTGGGCGCCGACTATACTCTAGTAAGAACAAAAAATAGCTTACACTAACAAAATTACACGAACTTTCAGAAGAAAACTGTTCTTAATTACTTTATAACACTTGTTCTGATTCTACAGTGGTCGAACATCATATAAAACTAAAATAGTATCCCGACAGTATTCTTTATTTGCAAGAGAACCTCTATTTAATCTATTTTCTATTCAACCAGCAGTGTTCATAGACCTTTGCGAGCGGTAAGCGCTGCGGTTCGAAAAATGTAAAAACATGTTTGCTATAATGGTATTGATTTAATGTAAACTTGAAAGGAATATTTGGTGATCCATTGGAACTTTTCTGGAGTTTCCGGATAAACACTTGGGGGAGGGGGGATCATATACAGCACATTTCAACTATTTAGTTTATCACTTCTTTGATCTTCCCAAATTGTTTAAAATATAAAGGATAGATTAGAATAGTAAAGTATAAATATGGCGCTGAACTTTTGAGGTTTCGGATAATGTTTTCTAACTTTTCGAACATTTACTTTAACAAAAGACAACAAAACTAAGAATATAGTCTATAACAAACAAAAGACCTCAGAGCGCGATGGTATACATAGGCTTCCGCAATTGCGTATTTGTGTTTTCTGGACATGATACAAAATAAAGTACAATAACATTTTTCTGACAACAAAAAAAAATTGCGCATCGAACCATATAATGGAAGTTTAATTTTGCCACAGAATGAGCGATTTTTGAAACCTTAAACAACACCGCGCACTGCGGTCTTTTTTGTTATGGACTATAAATATCTTCATTTTGATTGTTTTGCGCACCAATAATGAATGATATTTCGCAACTTTTGCGCCCCATTCGAACAGCTAGTATTTCGTGTATGCTTCTCTGCATAACTGCGCAGCTATTGATTTTTGCGTCTGAACTAATAATTTATTCCTCCGAAATTTCAAAGGATTTTAAGTTAAGTAAGTAGTTTTGTAAGGATAATATAAAATAGAATAATATATTTGTTACAATGCCATATTTTGTATATGTTATACAAACGATTTGCCAACAAGTTTAACAGTTCATGATTGGGTTATAAACCTTTTATACTTAATAATACTCTAAGTATTAAAGTTATAAAACTTATTTAAGGATATTAGGCTATATTTATTTATTTTTATATTTCAGAACCGGCTCACCGTCGCTCCTATATACAAAACATTGAAAATGCCCCGTCGTCAACGTTCCGGACGCTCAGGTAGCTTTAATAACGCTTAGAATAAAAATTTATATTTTATTAGTCTTATTCAATTATAATTATTCTTAATTATCGTGAAATAGCCTTCTAGAATGCGTTCGCTACTTACTTATATAATCTGATTCAAGAAGAATAATGGAGTGTTACTTGCGTATTTTAAGGAAATGTTGCGTATATTTCCGGTTTTCGAATACTTTCAGAGCCATTTTCAATGAGATTCTTTTTTCAACAATCCATTAGTATTCTTGAATAGAACTATAGCTCTTACAAATAAGCGTTAAACTTAAGTAAATTACTTTTGGTATACTTTTATAAAACGACTTTTAATAAAACAATAAACTACCTCAATTGAAGTAATAAGTCTGTTTTTAGCCTTCACTGTTCTGGCTGATGAATCATCTCCCGACCGTGAGCAGCCCGAGGAGGCCAAAGCTCCAACCCAACAGCTTCAGAAGATGAAAATCGGTCCAGCTACTGTGCCGGAAGTCAAGAAACCAGTCTCGAAGGAAGGAAGAAGGACCGTAAGTTAATAAATACTTTTTATAGGAATACATAATTTAAGTCTTACTTTTTTATAACACAACGCCCCGCTCATGTTACCGCGCTGATAACCTAGGTCTTGAGATAGACTATAAAGACTATATAATTGGTTAATTACCAAAATCTATACCAGTTTTCAAAGTCGAGAGTAAAACCATTAAAACGCAAACAACATAATTTTAAGATAACATAAATAAGTTGAAGTGATGATTGTATCCTTAATATATTGAACATATTCCTTAATTTCTAGATTGTTGTCGAAACGAATCTGTATCGGCACATCATCGAGCCCAAGACAATATATCGATACGATGTTGGTATGAGCCTCCACACAATGAATGGACATGTTGTCGACTTGCTATTCAAAGGCAATAACAAGTTAGTTTATTAACTTTTAATAACATTTGGGAATTTGTGATTGGGGACTGGGAGCCTGTTCTTCATGTGTATAGTCTATCTGAAGACCTAGGTTACCAGTGCGGTATCACGAGCGGGCTGCTGTGTTCTAAAAATGAATGTACTTTTGGAGAAAACGCACCACGTCGACCGAATTCACATTCATCTTTTATAACACGGCGCCCGCTCGTGATACCGCGCTGGAAACCTAGGTCTGGAGATGGACTATACATTCATATTAATATATCATTGTTTTTCCCTAGAATACCGCGCTGGAAACGTCGCTCTTGCGCATATTTTGGCGTCCGTACAAGAGTTCACACCTCAGCTCGTATTTTCCCTCGTTTATCCATGTTTTGCAAATAAAACTAGTCATTTTATAGAAATTGGTAAACTTTCTTTTTTTAGTGCCGATATTACCAACCGTCCCAAACTCTGTATGAGTTTGATGAAAGTAGCTCTGGAGAGTCACAAGATCGTGTCAGATGGAGAATACGTTATTCATGATGGAGCTGCTTGTCTCTATTCAACAGAGGACTTAAACGACAAACTAAGAAAGGTAAGCAGTAGCGGGGACTGGGCCTCAAAGCTCGTAAGCTCGTTGTTACCAACCAGCCTGACATTCCACAAATGTTGTAATCTATTGAAAAAAGCCAAAAACTCTAGATATAGTCCATAACAAAAACAGACTGCAGAGCGCGGTGTTATGTAAGATTTGTAATTTCGTTCGTTCTGTGGCAACAATAAACTTTCATTATATGCTTCGATGCGCAATTTTTTGTTAGTTGTTAGAAATATATTATTGTGCTAGTTTTATTTTGTATCATGTCTCGAAAAGACAAATACGCAATTGCGGAAGCCTATGTATACCAGCGCGCACTGTTGTCTGTTGTTTGTTATTGACTATACTTATGTAAAGTTGTAATAAAAACTTTCGAATTAATATTGATCATAGAATTTCTGGGCAGTAACAAGTCAGAATCAACATTGCCGCGCTTACAACATAATAATTAAAGAATTGTTAAAGTATATTCTTTTTTATTTTCAGCACAGCTCTATTCTCCAAGTGAACTTCGAAGATGTACCTACAGCTGTTGGAAGCCAGAATGTGCATGCACAGAATGCCAGATACTTTGCCGTGGAGATTGGAATATGTAGAGAAATGCCTACTCTCAATACAGCAGACTATGTCGAAGCTCAGGTATGATTTTAGAAGAATTTTGTAAAGGATCATCACCAGGGGTGAAATTAAGCCGTATACATTTTGCAGCCCGGGCCCAACTTCGAAAAGTCGGCCCTCGGCCGGGCCCGAGAAAATCCCACTCCTAACTCAACTTAGCACGGGATTTTAGTAATCAAATATCGTTTTTGTAAGGCTAATAAGATTTGAACCCGTTCAATTCTTTACAAATGCTTTGAATCAGCAAATAAGCCTATAAAGTGTTTACATAAAATTATTAGTTGTTTAATTCAAAGAAGTACTTTAAATAAGTTAATAAATTTTCAGACCAATCGTGAATTCGATCAATTGGACCGCACCTTCAAGCAGTTTATGGATTTGCTCACCAGTCAAGATGCTCTTATGAAGTAAGTTTCTTCTAAATATTTTATATTTTGAAAACTAAAATTAATCTTTTTCTGAAACTACCAGTAGCTATTGAGCAGCTTCATAGAAAACCGAAAATAATGTCGATTCTAGTTAAACTAAATACATCTATTATCTATAACAAGCAAAATACCTCAGAGCGCGGTGGTATACATAGGCTTCCGCAATTGCGTATTTGTCTTTTTCTGGAGATGATACAAAATAAGACTACTACAATAATATTTTTCGACAACAAACAAAAAAAAAACGAACGAAATTACATATCGCGTACTGCAGTCTCTTTTTGTTATGGAATATAGTAGTCCTCTGAAAATCAACATTCATCTTTGGTAATAAAAGATTCTTTAAGGACAATTTAACTTTATTTAAAGTGAGCGATTCATGTCAATGCGACAAGGCAAATTGTACTTGGCTGAAGGTCCGCATCAGAACTTGCACTGCGGTCATGAAAGGGTGAAAGGAGTCGACAAAGGCATCAAGTAAGTTAGATATTTTACTGAAGTTGAATATTATCAATGAAATTATATCATTCTTGTTAAATTAAAATAACTTTAATAAAGTAATAATAATAATAATAATAAAAGGAAAGCATGCATAAATGTAAACTGCATTAAGTTGTCATGTGTTGACTTTTCTGCTTTCAATCATCTGTGACAGCAAGGCGCGGGCACCCATCCTGGCTTTTCTATACTACGGTAACTGGTTTTTATGGAAAATTGCCATTCAAAGAAAACGAGACTTCTATAGTAACCACACTTGTTTAGGTTTGTCTCTGATGGTAATGGAGGTGTCATCCCAGCTCTGACAATCGACAGTAAGTTGGTTATCTTTGCAAATAAAAACTACTAGTAAAACTCATATAATGTGATTCAAGATGAACAGTGGAGTGTTACTTGCGTATTCTAAGGAAATTTTGGGTATATTTTCGGTTTTCGAACATTTTCAGACCCATTTTCAATGAGATTCTTTTTTAAACACCATTATTACTCTCGAATCAGACTATAATTTACTTTTATGTTGATATATGTCGTCTACATAAAAGAACACAGAGTTGATCGAAACTATCACGTCTATATCGTAGGGCGAAACGATTGTGTTTCTCAAAATACCTTCATATAATTTACAATCACAATAACACTTTCAATCTTATTAAAATCTTTATTTTATTTAGTATTTAGACAATGTTGTCCATTTTGTCGTTTCACTGGTAAAAGAATACTGTTGATTACGTCTTGAGACAGGGTTCGGTCATTCATTCCGGAATCTTCTGAGCAAAGACGGCTCATTTCTAACATTCAGTCTTTGGGGGCACGAAACATGGGATACATAAGCTGCTGGTTTCACAAGCCTTCTGCAGCTACGGGGAGTCGAACCCACAGCCTCAAATCCTAACGGATTCAGAGACCGCTGTTCTAACCACTAGGCTATGCAACAAATCTGAATAAACAAAACAAAACAAACTATATGAAATAACCTTCTTTTCAGGTAAACAAGGAGACTTTTTCAAGTCTCAACGTCTAAAGGATAATATTGAAGAATTACTGGAATACCTGGGCCACCGTGGCAGAAACTTCCCTTTCGACACTACAATGCAATATGTTCATGGAGAAAACACAAAGATGGCCAACAAATATTGGGACGCTGCCAACCAGTTTGTAAGAGGTAAGGGATACTGTAGCTAACTTTAGCAACGGAGCGTTAATAATTCACTAAAGTTAGCTTATAGTTAACAATAAAGGAGTTTCTTTTGACAGCAGATTGCTTAAATTATAAATTCAAAACTTATGTTAAAGCCCACGTTTACCTTCAATTTTTATTTAAATTTTTGATAAAGTGGACCGAATATACCACCGCGCTCTGCGGTCTTTTTTTGTTATAGACTATACCTTATTTTTAAGAGAACTAGGTGTACTAGGTCCACGCATATGAAGTTTGTTTTAATACCTAAGTTAAGAAAGAAAGGAAGATTTATTGATTACCAGAAAACCAAAAAAACAAAAAACAAATAAGCGCTTCTAGTCTATGTATTAAAACAGACTATACATAACTTATTATTTAACAATGTTTGAACATAGAATAACCAAATACTTTTCTATGTTTCTATATAAATGTTTTCAGGCCTTCAGATGGAGCGTATCGGCTCGGAGAGTCGACAATGTAACTTCATTGCTGTTGGAATAACAAAGATGCCTATCAGTGCGGTGAAGGAAGATATGGCCCGTTCTGATGTGAAACAACCGGTATTGGCTAGATTCAGAGAACATACCATTGATACAACATGGCCCGCAGTCATGTTCAGAGGAATTGAGGTGGAATCCGGGTAAGTGAATTGGTTTCGTAGAATTAGCGCTTCAGTGGCAGTATCCATAGACGTTAGCTCTCTATCCTAGGGCTGGGAAAAGGCCAGCCCGTTTCGAAGAATTTTCGGCCCTGGCCCGGCCAAGCCCGGGCCGATTTCCCAAAATCCTATGTTTCAACGGTCCGTTTCTCAAATTTTTCGACCCGGCCCGGCCATCCGGTCAAGTTGCTACCCCTTTCTGACAGTGACAGCAAAGTCTATGGTACTCAAAATGAACTTTGGGGGAACCCTTTTGCTTTCTTTGGGGATGGGCCCATTCTAATTTTAAATACACCATACACTGCAACATTTGTCCATAAATTATATTTGTCAAAATATATTGTATATAACATATTACTAAAATTATAATAAGTAAACTAATTTCAGGGCACAAGTTGCCTTCCACTATCCTATGGAGCTATTAACCGTCAAAGTCGGACAGAGAGTGCCCATCGCAAAACAGGTTGTAGACCCGGTAAGCTTACTATTACTTATTTTTAGAACCTTCATCCGCAGTGTAGAATACTCTTATATAATATTGTACAAGAGCTTTTTTTCCTACAAAGTAACCTGTGGCCGTAGTACAGAAACGCCCGGGTAGCCCGGGCAGTTTCTCATCTGCTCGGACACCCACCCGGGCGTTTCTATACTACGATTACTGGATAGCAGCGGTGTTATAGAAATAAGGGCGTGTTAATAAGCAGGAGCGTTCCAATATTTTGTCTGAGTAAGGCAGAGCGAAATCAAGTTTGCAATCTGCTGATATCGCGCGAGCAGGCGCAGTGTTAAAAATGACCAAATACGCAGCATACACTGCCTTATTACTTTTGAATCTGACTATATTTTATTTTTCCAGACCGGTGCAGTTAGACCTCAAGAGAGATTCAGAGATATCTACAATATGCTCCATGTACTGAATCTAGACCAAGGAGCCAAGAATAATGAGCTAATGAAAGGGTTTGTTTGTAAAAATGGGAAATGATGACTCCATAGCATTACGGTGCAAAACTCGGAATAAATTTTAAAGTTCCGAAATTCTGGAGCCAGTGAATCGGAGGAATTCTCTACGAAGCTACGGGTAAGCCTTGGTTGATTCCAGGAAAAAACCGGCCTGGTCGGCCCGTTTGTCAAATTTTTGGCCGCGGCCCGGCCCGATTTCCCAAAAAGTCGACCCCGGTCCGGATTGAGTCCCAAGGAATGAATAATAAGCTCTTCTACAAGTTATGCAATTGATATAATGTTAACTACTACACGGATATTGATTTTTCTAGATTCGGTATTACAATTGAAGAGAATCCAATAACTACCGAAGCTCTAATCAGAGATAAGCCCCAAGTTCAGTACCAGGGCAGGTCAGCTAGGATCGAAGATCAGGTTGGTTTCCCAACATTTCAACAAAACTTGCCTAAATAGTCTAGCAGTTTGAAGTTAGACATTTTTCGTATTTTGTAAGATACTTGACGACTTCTAATTATAATTCAATATCAATTTTTCTTAGGGAAACTGGAGATCCGGTGGAATGCGATTCCTGGTGCCCGCAGATCTTACAACCGTCTACGTTCTTGGAGGCAGAGATGACCTGATAAAGTTAGTTTGGAGAAGGAAGAGGGCCGGCCCTTTTACTAAACATTTTTAAAGGTATTCTCAATAAAACATTTTCAGAAGCGTCATCAACGAACTACAAAAAGCCAGCAATGATCGTGGACTGAATATCCCTAACTGGATCCCCAAGAAGTTCTATGAAAGAAATTCAAAAGATACCTATGTCCGCCTGGAGGTACGTTAGCTCTTTAAGATTCTTCTTTCAAAGGAAACAATTATCTTTTTATGTAACCCGAGACAGACTCTCAACGGGCCAAGCCCATAACATTCTCCAAAAATGACCCCCGGCCCGTACACTCCATTGACTCAAAACCAAACATAAGGGTCACCCGACTTTTTCCGAAATAACAAATGTATGGTAGAAAATGTTCGTATAGTAAGGGAGGACCCTTAGGTACTTTTCTCAAATTTCATTATCAAACCTCGGCCCGGCAAAATTGAGAGGTCTGACCCGAGAGCTTCGTATCAAATAGCTTTAGAAATAAACTGACGAATCTGCCTATATTATACCTTGACATTCCAAAAATACGGTATAGTTGCCGTAGTAAAGAAACGCTCGGGTGGCTGCCCGGGCAGTGTTCGGCTGCCCGAGCGGTTGAGAATTGTTGCCCGGGCCGGGTAAAAACTGCCCAGGCACCCTCCCGGTTTTCTCTATACTACGGCCACAGGTGCTAACCACATCGAAGTTTAAAATCCTTTCTATAGACGTTCAATTGAGCTCAGGAGGGAGCAGAAAACTTTTTAGTTTTTTTCTGTATAATTTTGTTTTAGGCGTTGTTCAAGGAGATCAAGAGCCAAGGCCAAGCCCAAAAGAGCATGGTAATCCTTGTAGATGATGACCGTATGAATACTCATGGTAAGGCTTTATACTTTCTAAGTTATATTTAAAAAATATGTTGTATTATTCTTTGTAATAAAGGATGTAATAATAACTATATCTCAGCTGGGGTAGAGAAGCGATATGGTACGGTACGGTACGCTGTATACCGGTATACCGATATTCCGGTATTTTGCAAAAATCCGTACGTAAACCACCCTACTCTCAGCGAAGTATCCTGAAAAGACGCGGTGTTAAATGTAAAGGAATGCGCTTTTAAAGAAAGGGCTCCCAATCCACTTATCTCCATTCATATATATGTAACACCACTGCTACTTAGGACACTGCTTTCTAAATATAGTTCTTGAAACAGACTATACTTCTGAAGAACTCTCCGAAATCGATATGTTCCCAAAAGTCGTATAAATCCAGTTGTCAATTCAACACTTGTTTATAGGTGTTCTCAAGTTGGCTGAACGACGATTCCAGGTTCGAACGATGCATATGAAACCCCGAACAGCAAGCTCGCTATTTAAGTACGTCACGATTTTATCATTTTTACAATTATTTATGAATAACATTGACAAGATTTTCACGGGCAGGAGCCGACTTTTAGGGGAATAGGCCCGGGCCGGGTGGGGCCGAAAATTTGAGCTGTCGGTAAGGCCAATTTTTATTGAAAAAATCGACTTATTTAGGTGAATATTTTGATAAATAGTATTCAAAAACATCAATAGGTAAACATTATTCCACTCTTTCTTGTTAATGCCGAAAAATAGCAGTGGAAACAAACTTTTTTTAATCATATCCGCTGAAAATTATGAAATAGAGTAGGGCAAGCCGGGTAGGGAAAGGATTGAACATTTGAGAAACGGGCCGGCCATGACAGGATATTTAACTTTGACACAAACTTCCTCTTCTTCAAACCGGCAAAAAATGGTTTAGAAAATACTTGTAATAAGTTGAAAGCTATGTTTCCAGAGAAGTATCGTAGGGAACAGCGGTATTAATATAAAAATTAAACCAAAACGGTGGATCGGAAGAAGTCTTTTCTTCAGAAGCACATTCATTTTTATATAACACCGCTTCCCCTCAGAATGCTGCGTTGGAAACATAGATCTCTATAAAGACCATATATGAAACACTTTCTACGAAAAAATATCATTTTATTAAACACGGATGGTGAAATCTTGATACTCATACATTGGCTTATTTTGTTAAGCAATTGATGTGAATTTATATATCATTGTAAAGGCAATAGCTCAATCTTGCAAATGAGTTTTTCGAATGATTCGTTTAAAGCTTTCCAGAGAAAAAAGAACTTTAGTTTTAATATGAGAGCTTACTATTAGTCCTTTAACCCCAATGTCTTCGTTGGCGATCCGTGTAAATTAGCTATTATAGGTCTCGAGTAACATGCGCCAACATCGTCAATAAGATAAATGAGAAGTGTGGAGGTGTTAACCATACAGTCAATCCGGATAAATATGGGTTAGTTTAAGATTTAAATAAACAAAAAAAGGAAACTTCTCAGCAACCTTTATTTAGTTTGATATAATTTCCATACCTTTAAATTTCTGAAAATTTACTTATTTGTTTTGAATTACTAACTACTCTGGTTGACCAGATACGAACCAATTTACTACTCGGTAAGAGCCCTAACACTTCCCTAACTTGCTGGTATCGGATCGTGAAGTTGTTCGTATCTGCTGGTAACGGTAGGCACTCAGTGGTAATCGCTCGTACCCAGTGGTAACGTTATTCGTATCGGCTTGTAACCGTGTGTATCCGTTAATACCAGACGTAATCGCTCATACCCAGTAGTAAATTTCTGGTATGGGTGGTATTGCTCGTATCTGGTCAACCAGAGTAAGTGACATTTCGAAAATGGAAAGAAGAGCTTCGAGGTGCCGCAGCTCGAAACTGGGACGTTCCGCAGCGGAAAAAATGCGCAGCATTTCTTTTTGTAACCTCTATCGAGAAATTTTATCGAGAAGTTCTCGAGAAGTTTTCGAAAGGTCACCTTAAAGGGACATAGGGGGTCAGGACCATACCTGTGTTAGAAAAACGTTTTAGTTAATTAATGTCTTATTTAGAAAGATGGATTGGATCAAGTCGACAATGTTCATCGGATATGATGTCAGTCACCCTACCGGAGAGTCGAGGGATCAAAAAATGAACAGAGCCCCGCCCAAGACACCATCCACAATTGGAGTGAGTTATTTTTTAGTATAGTCCATCTCAAGACCTAGGTTTCCAGCGCGGCATCACGTGCGTGGCGCAATGCTATGAAAATGAATGTACCTTTAGAGAAAACGCACCACGTCGACCACACTGCGCCCCGCCGTGATTCCGCGCTGTAAAACTAGGTCGTGGGATAGACTATATAAATTATAGAATAAGTATAGTCTATAGCAAAAACTAGGTTCCATCGCAGTATCCTGAAAAGAAGCTCTGTTATATAAAAATGAATTGTAAATCGGAAATGGGAACCTTTTCTCTAAAAGTAGATTCGTTTTTATTAACACCACCTCTCTACCAGATTTTGCGAAAGAAGCAAATATCTTCATCCAGAATATAGTCATTTGTGGGTTAAAATCTAATATTAACATCACCCATAGATCCTAAGCGAAATCATAGCAAACTGAAACAAATGAATATTAAAAGTAACTGTTTACGTAACAACTGAAGTATTACGCACTACTTTAAACTATATATTATTTATTTAAAAATATTTTAGTTTTCATTCAATGGTGGAAAGGACATGTCGGCTTTCCTCGGAGACTTCCACTATCAGAAACCACTTCAAGAACGAGTAAGTGACTTAAACTAGACAAGATATAATCTATTAACAGTATTCCATGTGTCTCACAATATAGAATAGTTTGTAAAGTTAAGAAGTATAGTTTTAAATATACCATCTCTTCAGGTTGAATCGTCAATTCTGACAGCTCGAACCAAATGGATGTTGGACCTATTTATTAAGAACAGAGGCTGTGCTCCAAAGGCTGTTTATATCATTAGAGATGGCGTCAGTGAAGGACAATATGCCATGGTTAGTTTATGGAGTCTCTTCTAGTGATACCGGGATCAGAATCAGGGTTGTCCGGAATGGGAAAACACAAATTCCGGTAACCGGAAATTTTCGAAAATTACCGGAAACCAGAAACCGGAATTCCAGACATCCCTGATCAGAATGTCAAAAACCTGGAGAACCAACATAGATTACTATGCGACGGGTTTATCTTCCTAGTTTATGGTCTTCACCGGTTCAATTGGGAGAAAACGTTTTATTGCATACACAGACCGTATCTATTGCTAAGTTTATATCGCAGTATCCTGGAGAAAGGCAATGTTAAACAAAAATGAAAGTCTTTTGAAGGAATCTCCAAAAAGCATTGATTTCGAACTCTTTTAACACCCCACACACATTTTAACCCCCCAGTGGCCGTAATATAGAAACGCCCGGGCAATCACCCTTGCGTTTTTATACTACGGCCACTGGATCCCCAGGACACTGCGCAGCAAACGTAGCTCTTGATATAGACTATAATATGAATTTTTGTGGATCATAACCTCTATAAAACATAATCAGAAGCAAAGACAAATAATTTAAAAACTAAAATATTACAGGTTATGAAGGAAGAATTCAGAGCTATCAAGGCCGCCTTCACTGATTATAAAAACCAAAAGAAGTTGAGCTTCATGCCGAAGTTCCAACTATATGTTAGTACCAAACGGCATAATGTTAAGTTTGTACAGATGCAAACTAAAGGTTAGTATTATATATTTTATATTTACTATTTCAAAGAATAACATGTTTATTGATTTACAAATCAACTTAAAAAGTTCATTCTGCAGTTATTTTTATCCAAAAGCTCGTATGGCATTTTGAATTCATTATAGGCTCCAGTCTAGAGCCATCCGTTCTTATAGCTAGCCAACCCTTCTTTAGTATATATTGTTATACATATTATAAGAGATTCATTGAATTATAATATTTATTATATATATATAAGAATTAATAACAATACATTATATACTTTTGAATTCTAGAAAACCTACCAGCCGGTTCTTTCATAAGCCGTGACATTACCAGGAATGATTTGCCCGAATTCTACATGTTAGCTCATAAGGTTATCAAGGTAAGCAACTTATCGTTAGACGGCCCAATCGGGCCCGGAGACTGAAGTTTTGGGCCCACGCCTGCTCAACAAAAACTCGACCCGACAAATCTTCACTTCTCACTTAAAGGAATAAATAATAAATAGTTGCTTTATAGGGCACCGGCAACGCTCCATCTATCCAATGTCTGATTGATGAGAATAAGACCACACAAGAACAGGATCAATCAATATTCCATGCATTGGCGTACTGTCATAAGGTAAGCTATAGTGAGCAGCCAGTGCTGGCAAAGGTCCAGCCTGCTTTTAAATTTTCCGGTCTCCGGCCTTATCGACTTATATATAGCCGGATTCAAAAGTAATAAGGCCGTGTTAATAAGAAGTAGTGTTGCAATATTTTGTCTGAGTAGGGCAGTGCGAAATCAAGTTTGCAATTTGCTGATATCGCGCGCGTAGAATGTCAGCAGGCACAGTGTTAAAAATGAAGAAGTATGCAGCATACACGGCATCATCATTACTTTTGAATCTGACTATATGAGCTCCCATTATTTTAATAACGGGCATACTTTTCAATTTTTCTGCTCTGGCCCCGGGGCGAACCATGTAATTCCCTGCCCGGTTGGCCAAACCAGTTTAAATTATCTGGTATAAGCCATTCCATAAGTTCTATATTAGAAACTTCAATGGTATGATGAATTTATAATTAAAAACTTTAGATCTAACTATAATGATTTAATTTTAGATTGTTGACAGCCCCGTGAGCAATGCTGAACCTGTTTATATGGCGGACGAGTATGCAAAGAGAGGAAAGAATCTATTCAATGCATACAGGTAAGATAGATTGGCAGTTTTAGAAGATGTCTCCTTTCTAACATTCAGTCTTCGGGTAGTTGAAACCTGGGATAAATAAGCTGATGGTTTCCCAAGACTTCTGCAGCTACGGGGAGTCTAACCCACAGCCTCAAATCCTCACGGATTCAGAGACCGCAGCTCTAACCACTAGGCTAAAGCACCTGCCAAATAAACAATTCAATTCAGGACATAACTCACAGTAATGATATTATTCAAGATCTTACTATACTAAAATTATTTCCATATTGATTGCATTTTTAAAGAGTATGAGAATTCCAAAGGGATAATAACGTCGTCCGAGGCTTATATAGTCAACGCGCAAATTGCTTGCAATTGAAGGACTGCAAAAGTTGCGCTGAAGCGCTGCTATTGGGTTTCTGCAACAGTTATGGACAAAATAATATCATAATGGGGGTCTGTTCTCGGGAGGAAGATTGTGGCTTTGAAGCATTGTCAATCTTCTCTTGTTCACGAAAGAAAACGCGAAATTAAAACATTCTATAAATTCAGTTAGAGGAATTTGGGAATTCTACCTAAATACACTCTAAATACGCTGAATATTTAATCTAATAATCAATATTCCTTTTCAGCGAACACCACAACTTCCCCATGTTATCTGAATATAATAAAGAAGAGTACAGAGAGGCCCCAATCGACTTTGAGAAGCTAACCGGTAATCTAGCTTATTGGAAGACCACATTGGAAGAATACAGAGTCAATGCCTAAGGTACCCGTCTCTCTAAATATTATTATTATTATTATTATTATTATTATTATTATTATTATTTATTTTGTATTATTATCTTATTTATGTATTTATGTACCATCTTGTTAAACCTATAACTGTCCGAATACCATCCCACCAACCGAATCCAAAGCTTTAGTCTAAAGGACTGCTTTCATACTTTATTTGAACTTAAAGTCTATTTTTGGGTAATTCCGGACAGTTTGGTTAGAATCCCATCTAGTTTCCTAGTAACATCTAAAGGATATGCAGGTACTTTCGGTCTTAAGTTAGAATTTTCGAGAAATTCGCCTGAAATAACTTAGCTACAACTTGTTAGACCGATATACCGTTTATTACAAACCACCGTCGCTTTATATAGGGCTTTGCCCACTCCCACGGCTCTCCGCGCCCTAACACTACGGGACAGAGCAAATGCAAATGGTGAAATTTTGATGCTCATACCCTGACTTATTTTGGTAAGGAATTCATGTTAATTTATATATCATTCGAAAGGCAATAGCTCAATCTGTGCAACTGAGTTTTTTCGAATGATTTTATCAAGGCTTTCAAGAGAAAATTAATTTTAATATTAAAAGGAGAGCACAGTCCTTTAACACCACTGTCCCCCGTTGGCGAGCCGTGCCCCCCAAACACTAAAACCTGCTTTTTTCCCAAGATATTGGGTTTTTTTCAGTGGGTTTTGTTTTTCCTATATTATTTTATTCTTTTTATGTTATTCTGTATATAAACATTTAAAAAAAGCCAAAAATCCAAAAATATAATATATTTACCCATTGAACTTATGTTATTTGTTAGTTTTGTAGTTTTTTCTGTATAATAAAGTAGTTTTAGTAGAAAGTTGTGTTTTCCGTATTTGAGATATATAGAACTAATGGTATTGTAATTCGATTGACTTACGGAAAATTTTAAACCCAATAAGGAGGGTTTGGCTATAGTCAGATTCAAAAGTAATAAGGCCGTGTTAATAAGCAGGAGTGTTGCAATATTTTGTCTGAGTAAGGCAG
>JAQGAV010000326.1:0-36302 GCA_034691345.1 Phasmarhabditis papillosa
AGGGTTCTCGGCTTGCCCAGATGGTCAAGAATGATGATTTTCCCCATCTTCTATTTTATGGACCTAGTGGAGCTGGGAAAAAGACGCGCATTCATTGCACTCTTCGGGAGCTGTACGGACCCGGGGTCGATCGTCTCCGTATGGAGACTAAGTCTTTTACAGCACCATCGGGGAAGAAGTTAGAGATTCAAACTGTAAGCAGCAATTATCATATTGAATTGAGTCCTGGGTTAGTTTGTTGTGTACTCTTTGCAACTATGTTTTTTATTTAGTGATGTTGGAATCTATGACCGTGTAGTTGTTCAAGAAATTGTGAAGCAAATGGCCCAGTCTCCTCAATTGGATACTTCATCATTAGCATTTAAAGGTATTATATTTTATTAGTTCTATAATAATGGGAGACTTCTTAAGTTGTGGTACTAATGGAGGTTGACAGACTAACACGTGATGCTCAACATGCTCTCCGTCGCACAATGGAAAAGTACTCCGGGAATTGTCGACTGATTCTCTGTTGTGAAGCACTTTCCCGGGTTATTGAACCGCTTCATTCCAGATGCATGGCAATTAGGGTCGCTGCACCCTCTAATGAGGAGGTTGAACAATATGTAGTTAAAGCAAACATCGGAAATATTTCTAGATTAGAACTGCGGTTACCAAAGTTTGTAAAGCTGAAGGTGTTCCAGTGCCGGAGTCTGTGATGCAACAGGTTTGCGGTATTTGATAAATATTTAATTGGTGCTTGTTCCAGGTAATTTGCAAGTCCAATGGAAATATGCGACGGGCCCTTCTGATGATCGAGGCTACGAAAGTACAGTCAAATCCTATCAAGGAAAATCAAAAGGTAAATTGTTTTGAAGCTATGGAAATCGAATGGGAATTTTTCATTTTTTTAGTATTGTGAGATATACAATATTATTATAAGCGAGCTGTTTTCTAGGTACCAGAACCAGAATGGGAACAATATATTCGGGAAACAGCTGCCCTCATTGTCCAGAAACAGAATAATGAAAATCTATTGGCGGTTAGAGAGAGACTTTACGAAGTTATTTCTCGATGTATTCCAGCTAATGTTTTGTTTGTGGTAAGTAATTCTTCCAAATGTATATTCTCATGTACTTTACATTCAGAATATGACTGTGCTGTTCATGCGCATAGTTGATTTTGTCAACACAGTTAACTAACACAATTCTTCTTTAACACTATTTTTTTATAATTTGAAATTTCAGCAATTGCTCCGATGTCTTTTGCCGTACTGTACACCTCGCGCTAAGCTAGAAACTATAGAGGTGGCTGCTCAATACGAACATCGTCTATGCAGAGGACAGAAGGCTATTTTCCACCTAGAGGCGTTCGTTTGTGCTTTTATGGATATTTACTTAACTTCTCAAAATAATGCTATGGAGCACTAATCATTTCATATCTGTAAAAATTTTCGGGTATTCCTTTGTTTTACTTTATTATCCCTGTGCATGCGTTTCAGGTCAATTCTACGTGTGTAAATTGAGCTCTCAATAAGTGTACTGTTTAAAAATTGTTTTCTCATGTTAATAAATTTTGATTTATACTGTATTATAAAGATGTATTTCAGCAAGCGACGCATGGGAAATTGTTTGTTGCATAAGTACGGTAATTAGCCACATAGCGGCTACTCGCGCCACTTGAAGGTCCTCAGGAGAATACAGCGACAATTGCGGGTGAAACTGGCTAGCTCAGTTTTCACTAGAAACTTTCCTTGATTTGGAATAATTTCTCCATGATGATCTTTACTTCTCTGTACACGAGAGACGATGAATCAATTTCCTCCAGGTCGCGTCGTTTGAGTTCATATGCTTTAGATACTTTCCTCACCTCTGAAGTGCAATGGTTGTCCTATACTCATCAGTAATTAATTTAGCTATGCTCCCTATTGTAATGCTCACTACTAATTGATGTCTTAATAGTGTAATTGGTGTATAATTGATACTTCTTAATCCATCAACTTAGCAATAGAAAGCGCCCTTTCCGGGATGGGTGAAAGTGGTTTTCAGGTATTTCTCTCTCTCGTGTAGGCCCTGTGGGGCGTCCGTTGGTTGATATTTGGGTCGTTGTTATCACCTAATCCTTCTACTCTCTCCTTCTCTGAAATCCCCGCAATTCATTATCAAACATTTGAAACTTTATATTTTATTGCCCTAATTAACAGCGTTTTTTTTTTTCGGTTTTGCGTTTTTACATATTGGTATCGATTAATACCATTTTAAAGTTTGAACAACTTATCTACTAGTAGCAGCCAAGACTATCAGTTAAACAATAGCAGCGGTACAATCTTTGGAATCCAAGTTTTTCTTATTGTCAGTTTTTTACAATAAAGGTGCCAGCAAACTGTCACAACATTAGGTAATAGTGTTGTCAATGGTAAACTTTCTAATTACTTATTAGTTATGGGACTCTGGTGTTCAATTAAGGAAGCATACCTACAAAATACTATACCTGACTACTTAAAGGATTCAATTTTCATAGAATTCTTGTCTTGTTACATCTAAATAATAAATATATTTCCAAACTAAGCTGGTAAATGAAAATAAGAGTAAATGAAAACTTAGAAAATCCTAGGTCTCGCTTAGCTCATTAATCGAATCTCGATTCGCTTTTTATTCGTTGCGGTCATTTTATTGATGTTATCTGTAACGATCACGGTGACTTAACATTGGATTTTAGTTGTGAAATATCGACAGTGACTTGAGAATATGCTAACGGTCAATGGATTTCGAGTCTAGTGCTCGACCCACTATCTTGGGGACCAATGTACCTGGGGTACCGAAAAAAATCGAAAAAAGAAAAAAAGAGCTGTAGCGAACGTAATTTATGCGAAAAATAGTTCTTTTTTGTAAGACTTAGGCACCCATGACACTCTTACCTTGGTACTTTGGTAACCAAAATGTAATGGGCCCTATTGCTCTAAGCATTGTTGATTGTAACTTCGTGATTAAATTGATGTCTATAAATGGTATTTCATTATTTCGTATTGCGGGTCATTCGAGTTTGGCAACCCTGCGTTTAGTGTCTTTCCATTTTAACAAATGTTATCTATATTTGGTAGTAAGATGTATTTCTTTGTTTTTTGTTCGTTTCCATCACTTTCGTTACTTCCACAAACTATATAGTCTAGTTTGTCTAGTGTCTTCCTTTTGGTCAATTACCTACAACGGCTTTTCTCTAACAAATTACGCATATTTACATAATTAGCACTGTAAACAGTAGAATAGCAGTAATATATTCTTATTCATGGCCATTTGAATTGATTCTTTACCATCCACCTTACATTTCCCCAGTTATTCGAATAAAATTACTTATAAATTTGTCACATTAGGTTGCAAAATAGATCTTCTCGACAGATTATGTCACCTACCTATGGCTGTAATTTTGGTTTCCATTTTATATCTTTGTTTTCTCTTTTAAAGTGTTCTTAGAAAGTCGATGTAAATTCAGTATTTATTCCAGTTGAAATGTTTTCTATAAAGTTTATACAATATTCTTCTTTAAGAGCTAGCCTTCCAACGCACTATCATTGCGAGCATCTGCCATAAACGTGCTTTTCAGCAGTTTTTTGCCCTAGTAAGCTACAGTAACCTGCCATGTGATCCAAATTTTTAAAAAGGAGTAAAATCGTTCATTTTCATTCATTTTTTTTGTTATTTCTATATTTGTAAATAACTTTTCAAAGTGGATGACATAGAAAAGTAAACTTGACTACAAATTTTTGAGTATACCGTGCCTTTAAGCGGCTTCTTCATCTTGCTCACCAGGAGAATGCGCCGAAACCTAGATCTTGCAGCAGACTGAACTGAATACTGAACGCTAAAACCAAACCTTCCTTGCTTAACCTATATTAAATACATATTTAAATCTAATATTTTACGCCTATTTTCACCATAGATGAGCAAAACTCTCCATTCCTAAAGAAACGCTCCAGTATCGATGAGTTCATTGAAAAGTCGGTAAGGGCCGAACTGTTCATCCATAATGTCTTATGATCTTATGTTCCTGTCTAATATGCTATTCGTTTTTGATCTTCTTTAATTAATCCGTCATTCATTCATTAATTCTTTCGTTTTCTTCATTCATTTGAGTACAATCAGATAGATATCCATGACCCCCCACAGTCGTTCTCTCTCTAATTCCTTTCACTTTTACTCTCCCTTCATTCCTTCGTTTTTCAAGCCTTCGGCGGAAGATTTTCATTCCCGCAGATTAAGATGTGAATCACGTAGATAGTACTTGGGAAGTGGGGAAATAACTTACTTGTGGGGAGATATATATAGTTCATCTCAAGGACTAGGTTTCCAGCGCGGTATCACAAGCGGGGCGCAGTGTTATAAAAATGAACGTACTTTTGAAGAAATCGCACAACGTCGACTGATTTCACATTCATTTTTTATACCAATGCGCACCGCTTGTGATATCACACAGGAAACCTAGTTCTTGAGATGGACTATAGTCTCTTTTAAAACCTAGCATCACTCCAGCGTTGGGAATAGGTCGGCTCCGAGCAACTTCCGAAAGCTAGGCTATTATTAAATTCCCACGCTCCGGATGGCATTACCCAGCATTAATTTCTGAAGGTAGCACCGGTGTCCGAAACATTGAATTGAAATACTTGCATTATTTTGGGGCGAAAGTTGCTTTTGAAATGGAATATTGAATAAAAAACGGAAAACAACGATTTGAACCTTTGGAATCTCCCACGAAGTTTGCTTAGTTTGAAATACTTCACTTATACAATACCTTTGTACACTCAGACTGGCATAGCTAATTATAAATATAGTTTTTATTTTTATTTTGCTTATTACAAAACTTTTCCTTAAGATATAATAGTTCTATTTAGTCATTTGCTTGCTATGAAATGAGGTTTTGTTCGTTTGCTACAATTGCATTTATCTCCTCTATTCTACAGATTATACAATGTGATGATGGAGGAGGTTTGTTACATTAAAAACATTCCAGGTTCTGGGCATTAGTCTTGGTTGGGCCGGCCCGAAAAACTATTTTGGGTGGCACTATTGTGCCTGATTTTGACGAGTCCTATTCAAATCGTGCTGGGTTGCAAAACATTAGAGAGCCTGAACGAAAGTTAATGCAAACTAAAAGTTGCCCGTGATACTGCCTGCTTTTTCCCAGGTCGGGGAAAATCTATTTCCAGAATTGGTTGTTTCCAGGAAGGAATGAATTAACTCTGTAAAAGTGAATAAAACAATACAAATATCTATAATTCAGTTGAATATACAAAAATTAGTCCATTAACTATTTCAGGATGTTATTTCCCCGAATCTGAGACCCGTCCATTCTTCTATGAGATTTCTACGGATATTCCAGTTGGAACTGTAATTACGGATTCTATAGTAGATCCACCAGATGCACAAATATCCATTGGAAGTGTCAGATCATCTAATTTACAAAAGGTAAAAGACTAAACGAAATAAAAGAGAACGTTATAGTACAATCCCATAACACTTTGACCGGGATTACGGTATAAAAGTAGGTTCAGTTCAGTAGAAAAAAGAATGGCAAATCATTGTAACAGACTGCGAACCGGGCACAGCCGAGCAGAGCTGATTATCGGCCCGGTCTGCAATTTTGGAAGTCAGGCCGGGCCGGGCCGGCCGGATAACCAGCTCTGGAGCCGAGGTTCAACAATTTCCAGAGGGAACGGCCTCCTCTGGGCACGGCCCTGTGCGGCGTCTGCCTTTAACAAAAACAATTGGGCCAAGCTTTTAATATAACTATGCAAATATGTTATTAACTATCTTAACTTCTTTGTAAGATGAGTTCGGCTCTATGGTTACCTATATAATAAGTGGAATGCCGAGAAAAGCTTTATTATATTATGATATAAACAATTCCAATAATCAGTTTTAACATATCTAGATAAACTTCCGCAATCGTCTTGAAATGGGCCAATCTTCAAATGGAATGTTCCGACTTAAAACAAAGACAGCTCTGTCATTACCAGCATATCCATCTAATATAACAGAAACATATCTATATGTTACTATTATTTGCAATGGAAAGTAAGTTTAGCTATAAACAACACGCATCTTTAATGTTCTCGGAAAGAAGTCTGCGCTGGCTCGGTGGCTAGTATAGGAACGCCGGAGTGGGTGCCCCGGAAGTTTTTGGCGGCCCGAACAGTTGAAAATTGTTGCTCTGGCAGCCTAAAAACTATCGGGCGTTTCTTTACTATGGCCACTGGTTCATTTATGAAATCAAAACATAGCTAATGTTATGGAGGGGAAGTTAGAAGATCGTTTCGAAAATTGTATAAACTTGTTCTCAAAATAATATCAACATATGTATAAGTCATTGATGCTCGACAGGCCCGGGAAATGGCCGGAACTTTCACATATCCACCCGCGGCGGGTGAATTTTGAAAAAGATTCGCACCGTCGACTAGTATTAATTAACTATGCAAAATAGTGTTTAGAATACAAAATCTTAATTACATTAAAAATGATTGCACTATTTAGAGCTTATCCTCTTATCACAATACACTTAAACACTACTAATGATGTAAGACCTCAATTCTATGGAGAACCATATGTAGTCGAAGTAGAAGAGGTAAGTGGGCCCCATAAGGGAAAGTTAGATGGATAATCACTAGGGTTGGAGTTACGCATAGTCGGATTCAAAACGAATAATGAGAGTAGAAAAATTATTTACAAGGCAAACGCAATTGGGTACAAGCAGTTTTGGTTTGAAAATTATTTTCTACACTCCTTATTCGTTTTGAATACGACTATAAAACTGGTTACAAAAATCAGTTTCTTCGACTACTAGAAAACAGTTTTACCAGAAAACCACCTGTTTTCCTTTCACAAATTCGTTCTAAATCCTAATCTTAATATAAAGATATTTTAACCTATTTTAAATTTATAGAATTTCGGAGTTGGCTCCATCGTTGACTTGCCTGTAGTTGCTGTTGATTGGGATCCATCGGACAACTATAATTTGACCTTTTCAGTTAGGGTAAGTGCATTCAAGAGAATTTGGTTCACCAACTCTTTTTACCGCTTCCCATAAGAATATGTTCACATTATCCAAAGAACGGTGCACCTAAAAAGTTTAAATAAGCTTTAGAAAGTCTCGTTTTCGGATTTCTTTTGCGATTTTAGCAACCTATCTCATATATATATAGTCTATCTCAATACCTAGGTTTCCAGCGCGGTATCACGAGCGGCGCGCCGTTTCAAATATAATGAATGTAAAATCGGTCGACGTGGTGCGTTTTCTCCAAAAGTACTTTTATTTTATATAACACTGCGCCCCGCTCGTGATACCGCTCTGGAAACCTAGGTCTTGAGATATATTATAGTAAGTAATTAATGTCCTTTTTCAGTAGTTCCGTTTCGAGATTCCCGAATAAATGACTTCACCGTATCTCTTTGAATTGTTCAATATAAACCCTGTTTCAGGGTAACCCTTCATTCGAACTAATGACAACAGAGGAGTCAATTCTACCTAATTCAATTGAAGATAAAGAGAATTGGAAAGAAAAACAAAAGCCAAAGAAGTTAAAACTAATTAATATAAAACAGATTGAACTACCAACAACTATTAGGATTGTTGCTTCGGTAAGTGGAATACAACGAAACTTTTAATGTTTTTACTTCGTTTACTATAGTCAGCGCCTAGTGTAATAATGGAGTGTCACTTGCGTATTTTTAGGATTTTTAACACCGCAGCTGCAGGAAAATTTCACGCGCGTACTTGCAAAGTGCAATTTTGTACGAAGAGTAGCCGCCACATGCTGGCGCGGTGCTCGCCAAATTGGCTCAGACGAGCGTTGAATTCTTTACACTCCATCTTGCGCTGACTATATTTATATGAAAGTAGTTTGTGAACACATACTCTTATTGATTCATTCTGAGAGTAAGAAAGTTTAAAATATATAGTCGACGGATGAATCGTTTGCCGAGGTGTACTGTAGAAGTTAGAAGGAGCGCGGAAATCGAATGAAAATGTACAGGCAACCGATATAATTACGCGCTCGCCTTATAATAAATAGACCTTTAAACTAAATGAGATTTGTCCGTAAACTATAGTTTAAAAGTTTATTTTAAAAAGTGTTTATTGACCTGTAAAACTATAGTAAAATATGTATCAATAGCAGGGTTACCAGCGCAGTATTCTGGGGAGAGGCGGTATTTAATAAATAGAAATGCACTTTTGAAGTTTAGTTCCTAATCCATCGGAACTCTCTATTCATTTTATTTAACACCGCTGCTCTCCTGGACAATACGCCGAAACCTAGCTCTGGATCCATAGAGCGCACCTCAAACGCATAGGTTCACCTCAAATTTCCACGGTTAAGCATTACAGTAAAGAAGATTCGTTCTCGAACCCTACTTTTTCAGGATAACTCCGCCCCTCCAAAGTCTTCTACAACAAGAGTTAAGATAACTAGGAAGCAACAGAAGATGCAGACGGAAACAGCCAAGGCGTTTGGCGCCAAAACTGAGGTTTGAAATCTTTGATATATACAATTTCTAGATATGGTTAAATGCACAAGTTCTTCTAAGTATTTAATATTATAGTCTGTAACAACACTTAGGTTAGTGGAGTATCCTGGAGAGAAACGGTGTTAGATTAAAATGAATGGAATTTCGGTAAATTGGGAGCGTTCCTTCAAAAATACATTCAATTTTGTCTAAAAATGCGTCTCTCAAGGATACTACGCTACAAACCTAGCTCTTCATGCAGAATATATTTCAAATATAGTCTATCTCAAGACCTAGGCTACCAGAGCGGTACCACGAGCGGGTGCGGTGTTATAAAAAAAGAATGTAAAATAGGTCGGCGTGGTGCGTTTTCTCCAAAAGTATATTCATTTTTTATAACACCACCCCACACTCGTGATACCGCACTGGAAACCTATGTCTTCAGACAGAGTATGTGTTAGACTAATTTCTCCTATATTTATATTTGAGGAGAACTTGGAGGTAGTCGATTTATCTGCGCACGAAACCTCACAGAGCACGGAATCACCAGACTCTAGCATAGACGGCACCGTTGATGGGCAAGCAGAAGTAGAAGAAACTACAGTAACCAACACGAAAAGCACCTCGAAGACGCCAGTCACCGAAAAACACACTCACACTACTCTCACGGAAAATACGTCAGCTAGCACTGGAAGTGAGCCAAGCAGCACTACCAACACGCCAACAAAAACCACTACAGCCGCTTCCACCAGCATTGTAGATACACCGAACGACACCACAGAAGCGCCAACGAGTAGCACTCCAGCGGTGTCAACAAGCGCGACATTGGCGCCAGAAGAGAGTATGGTTCTTCAGACTGCAAGCCCATTACCTGCATTTGACAAATGTTACTCCGCTGTAAGAATTATGGAGAACTCGCCAGTTGGAACGGAAATCTCGAAGTTGACTGTGCTCAATAGAGCTGAGGTATGTTGGAGTTAGAATGAGACTGCCAGAAACAGAGATGTTAAGCTGGTCAGGTCCGGTATGAGCTTTTCTGAGGCAAAGAAATCTCAGGCCAAACCAGATTACCTCAGACCAGCTTAACATCTCTGGCCAGGCATGGAGTTTTTAGCGGGACAGGTGACCCGCGAACACCACTGGATACGGCTTATAAGTTGAATAGGAAACAATGGATAGCCCAGAATCGGTTCTAAATGCAGAGTCGATTATCCTCCGGGCTACATTTATCTATTTAGATTTCAAAAGTTGTATACATCTTTCAGAAAAATAAGAGTATTTGAAGATATCGGTGAAACAGTAAAAATATATAGTACAAAAACCTATGTTTTGTTAGTGAAAATCCCAGGTGATAAACGTCCTGTATAAGGACCCATATACAATTTTGTAAGATCTAACACTATGCTGAAATACTGGGGTCTTGTCTCAATTAGTACCTAAAAATGTAGACCCGAAATGGCTTCCTCTATGGTATCCATCTCGACTAACCGTCCATTTGTAAAGCTCAGAAAAATAGTACTTTGTTTGGTTTCAACTTATAATTGTTCTTTTAGGATACTGTAGTTACTCTAATCGATCCAGATGGTACTTTCACAATGAATGAAGACGGTGTTGTTAGCATAGCTAATAACAAACTTGTAGATAGAGAGAGATTCTCTACTCTAGAAGTTCTAGTTGAAATTAAGGTAAATTAAAGTTATCATCCATCCGGTGGAAGGTAAACCAAATAGTAAAGAATATATGTAAAACAATAGCTTTACCCCATTGTTTTGACAAGATCAGACGTACAAGATTTTGAAACTATGAAAGCACGAGAAGTTTGGAAGAAACTAAATAATGTTAGTTAGTAACTTTTAATAATATTCTTTAGAATACTACGAAGATGTCCGTCTGTGGCCGCGCTCGTATCCGAATTGATTTAGAAGATGAAAATGATAATAGACCTGTATTTGAAAAGGAAAGGTTAGTATATGATATATACTGTACATGCAAGAAACTACCATACCTTCTGAAAAATAATTCAATTTTGTTTTTGCTTCTTTCAATACGGTTTGTCTCCAGTACATACTAAATTATCATTTCTTTTAAGATATTGGTTCCATTTATCCGAAGAAGCTCCAGTCGGTACTGAATTCGCTACCATCAAAGCCAGAGATATCGATGAGGTAAATCAACTTTAATTAAGGGAGACCGAGTGTCTGAAATCCCTGCCCGCTAGCCGGCTCATTATGCCATTTTGTCTGACTTTTCCCTGGAATTCTCACTCCCTCTTTAGAAATTGCGTTAGAACTTTTTAGTTTTGTTAAAGTTTGTTTATTCGTTTTTCAAAAACACGAGATCACAGATGTTTGGAGCGAAGAAGTTAGATGAGGGAACCATATGAAGGGGGACTTCATAGCACAGAACCCAGGGAGTGGAGGCGGCGAATCAGAACAATTTGCAAGAATTCTTTATTTGGGGGGATTCGAACCATCGACCTCTAGCTTATGGGGCGAAGCTTATAACCACTGGACCCCAAGACAAGCGTTTACTAATATTTAATTTCAGTATAATTATTTATAATAAAATTAGTTAAATTTTTAACTTGTGTCGTTTTTATAAAAAGTATTTCAAATAAATAAAAAAAATGATCAAATGCTCTGTTTAGCATGAAAATGGTCGTGTCTCCTACAGTCTTCTTACTCCTGAAACTCCTTTCCGAATGAGTACTAGAGGACGAGATGCAGTGCTTTTAACAACTAAACCTATTGGAAATGAAGAAGTATACAACCTAATAGTAGAGGCAAGAGATCATGGATCACCTTCCAGGTACGGAACATAAGAGGCAAAATATGTGCATCCAGCCAAACATTCCGGAAACTTTTCAAATTATTTGGAATCTAAACTAAATTAACTCGTTCCTATTAAAATGTTGTTTAATAGCCTTAAAACATTTTTTCTTTAAGTTTTGAATAGTAATCCGTCTTGAAGTCTATTTTTTAAATGTCTCCGTAATTTTCAGAACTTCCGAAGTTCCCGTAGACGTGTTCATTCTTCGTTCGAAACTCGGAAAACCATCTGAGCTTGAAAAGCCTAAGAAGCCAAAAGTAGAGCTGAGAGGAGTGGTTCTCGCAACGATCGACCCCCCACTTCCATTGAATGAAGACGACACAGAAGAATTCGCAGCTACAGTAAGACAAATACAATCTACCGTAACAGCTTTCCATTTAGGAAACAACTACGGAAGAAATAACAACTACAGTTAGACAGACTAAGCGACCAAGAACCAGACCTACCATTCAGATAACAACGACGGAGCAGACAACTACTGAAGCGGAACGAGCTGACGAAGCAGCTACCAAAGGTGGGCGGAGTAAGCAATTTGAGTAGTTTGTATTTTTTTGTCTTGAAACGAGTTTAAAAGATTGGAATTGAGTAAACGATACTGCCCCATCTTTCCACCTAATTTGAGAATCAATCTTCCGATGCGAATTACTGTTTTTCATAAATAATGAATAATCTGATATCTTTAGGCACTACCGAAGCTGCTTCACAACCGGAATCTACAACTGAACATCAGAGTGAAGAACTGCTGACACCGGAAGAGTTTGAAACTGTAAGTATCGAGGATTTAAGAAACAAGGAATATAGTATCGAGTATAATCAAACAATGATTTGTACATTTATAAAAATTTCAATAAATTTTATTTTAATATTTCAATATATAGTCTATCTCAAGACCTAGGTTTTCAGCTCGGTATCACGAGCGGGCGCAGTGTTATAAAAAATGAATGTAAAATCGGTCGACGTGGTGCGTTTTCTTTAAAATTACATTCTTCTTGAGATGGACTATATAACGGTCACTATATAAACTAATACTTAAAAACATCCCAATACCATTTGAGTATCTTTGTTATTTAGGCTCCTTTTGGTTTCACAGCTCCCCATTACTACTATGAAGTGTTCGGAGATCCACTGGAAGATGACGTCATCGGCAGAGTGGTAGCGGAGCCAAATCCACAGATGTACGGAGTAGATAGAAAGGTTAGCAGCAGCTTCCGGATGAAAGTTTTTAATTTCGAAGAATATCTTTGAAGCTGTTAAGATCAGAACAAGCTTAGAAGCTCCGAATCCCAAACGGTGGATGGATAGCTCCCCAAATCATAAGAAAGGTTCGGCTAACCTAAGCTGAACACATGTTTTGTTGATTTATAATACTTAAACAATTTTCAGAAACTATCATTTGATTTTGAAGTTTATTTTGCTTGTTTTAGGCTGCCGGTCTGTTTAAAGTGGACCCTGACATTGGCGAGATTACTGTAGGTCGAAAGCTGTATCAGGCAACTTCAGCTGGTAATATAACATTTGATGTATCTGCAACTAATGGAATGTCTACAGTAAGTAGCTAGAGGGAAACATATTTTGTGTCATTAATTATCCGAATAACCTCATAAATTAGAGCTTAAGCTCGAACTGGTGCCCGAAAACCCGTTTTCGCCAAAGCCCATTTGGGCCCGAATCCTGAGCTTCCGTTAAAAGACCCAGTTTTTCAACAGACTACATATATTCTAACAATTGCTCTTTGTAGCTAAGCCCTTACCTTTATGGTTTGTCTATATTTTATTGTAATGTATTTTATTATAATTGTCGTTTGAGGTCATTGTATGCACCTGTCTATTCCAATGGCAGGTCCTTTTCATTCAAAAGAATACACCCAAAACCCTGCGAATAATGTAGAAACGTCAATTTATCCATCAAATTAGACTCAAATCTAAGACCGGAAGAGGACAAATTTATAAAATTAGCTCAGAATCTGAATAATCGGAAATGTGTATTAAAATTGACCTAATCGTCTGAATTAACTGGTTGGACCATTCGATTACCGGGATTTTAAGTAGAGACGCGCAACCAAATTTTCAAAATTGACATTTGTTTCTATTTTTTTGTTCAAATTGGACGAATATATAACTTTTATCGAAAAAAGTTTACGAAAAAGAATGAAATCATCATTGAAACATGAATATTTTTGGTATCGAAATTTTCAAATTCGAAGACGTTTAAAGCTTATTTGAGAAAAAGCAAATAACTATAAGTTTATTAATAAAAATACATAAATTTACTCAAAACCCGATTCGGAGATATTAAATTAGTTCTAAAATCATTTATTTCACCCACTGACCAATTAATTGACTGAATGGGTTTTGATATTATAGTTTTACCAAGAGTAAAGAAGCCGTGTCGTCTGCGTATTTTAATGAGAAAATTGCGTATTTAGAAAACTTTCAAATGAGAAGTGTTGATAAATAGACCTTTAAATAATTTACCACGGTCTCTTTACTTTCGAATTTGACTATAGAGGTTGCAAACCTATTATTTAACACCACCTTAATCCCTTAGTAGATTATTGGATGATTTCTAAAATTATTGCGGAATACGTATTTTGACATGGCTATTTGCCTACTAGCGGTATACATAATTCTTTATTTTAAAGGACTTTCAAACACGCAATTTCCTCGCCAAACGCGCGCCAATGCCTCATTTTGAATTCAGCTGGCAATAAATGACCGACGACTGGCTGCAAGGTCTTAAATGAAGGGTGGACGCTAACTTCTAAATATACAGATCTAACGGATTTAATAAAAGCTGATCAAATTTTAAAACGCACTATTCGAAAAATCGGCGTTCTCTTCTTATTTTAAGTGGTTGCTATATTTATAAAGAAGTTCCTATTTTGGTGAAGTTTAAGCTTTATTGGTAAAACATTCTAAAAACGTTACAATTTGGCAAATACTAGCAGTTTAACATTCAAGATTATTTTGGCAAACGGCAGCCCGCCCGGCCAGGCCCGGTCTGGCCGGGCGGGCTTCTCCAAATTTTGCTTCCAGTTCAACCCAGCCAGTCCTTGAAAGTGTAAGTACCTGCATAATAAGGAACCTTTTACACGTGACAGCTGTTTTTGTTTATATTTTTGTTAATTGACAGTTGCGTGACGCGAATAAGAAACAATTAGATAAGAAATGAAGCGGAATGAGAAGATATAAAAGGGGACAGGTGAAGGGAGACAGCTGGTAGTTACAGTTAGGAGTTGCTGGATAAAAAGAGTAGCTAAAGAGTAACTAAAGGAAGTTTTAGGAGTAGTTAAAGACCCTGGAAGCATCATATTCCTTAGTCTGCATTAAGGGCTAGGTTTCTAGCGCGGTATCATAAAAAGAGGCGGTGTCATATAAAAAGATACTTCAGGATACTCTGCTCGAAAATTATCGTTTGATACAGACTACGTGTGCAAAACATAGTATTCCGAAACTGCTACATGTTAGATTATGTCATAACTTCAATATTCTAATAGTCACTTTTATTTCTAACCATTTGTTCTGGAAAAGTTCATTTAGTGAGATACAAAACTTAAATTATTGTACTTCCCGGTTACCAGGCCTAATAGCCAAATAGTATTTAAAGTATTTTATATCCCGTATCACAATAATATCAGATTTCTTCGGTGCAGGTTTAGGTCATTCATTCCGGATTCTTCTGAAAAGAGAGGGCTCCTTTCTAACATTCAATCTAATAAGCTGCTTATTTCTCAAGCCTTCTGCAGCTACGGCGGGGAGTCGAACCCACAGCCTCAGATCCTTACAAATTCAGAGACCGCTGAATAGCCCAATATCTACCTTCAATGCAAACTGTTATCAACTGCAAAGTCAAATCCTACAATAGAGAGACTAAGTTAACAAACTTCCGCTAACTCCTAAAAGAATGCTGTTCTCCCCACTAAACTCCCAATCCTTCTATAACTTTCACTAGTTTCCTTCTTATTTTTCTGTTTTGGTTCCAGGGCTTTCGTTTGTTCCTGAATCCCGAGCGGGGTTAATCCCTCCATTGAAAGTCGTAACAGTTTTCTCCCATGGGGGTCCTTTGAGGGAAATGGGCGGGGCTTAGTCTGCAGCCCCCGTTGGATACACCTGTAAGCACAGGACAACATACATCTGACTACTAGACAACCCAAAATAACAGCTAATGTAGATGAAAATACTCTTTTTTTACATTTTTATTGTACTTAATTTGTTGGTAAGTCACTTTATTAAGTAATATGTTATATAAAAGTAGTTTTCACTTCGATTTCATGGCTTATGAGGGTTATATAAGTCTAATAAGTAGTTTAATATGGATAAATTGCATTACAGCTTTCCAATTTTATTAATTCTAATCAATATTACTGCTTTAAAAACTAGTTTTCTACATTTTAAGTGAAAAAACTAAACCTTCCGAAGTAAAAACCCAAATAGTTTTGCTGGTTCACCTTTCTCTAGGTTATAAAATTGTATATTTTGATCATTTTTGAATAAATTATATATATATTAATAGTAACAATAATAATTATAATATAATTTCGTAATGTTTCCATATTGGTGCTCTCGACAGCTCAATTTAGTACGTAATTACCGCTTGCCGCTGTGGGAAATCAACTTGACCAAGCAGCGATTTTAGTAATTTTATTAAAATTAACTTTTATTATTATTATTATTATTATAAAATAGAAAGCGTGACACTATTCAACTATATTTGTAGATAACTCGCAGTGTTTCTAACAAGTAATATATAATAAAATCGTAGTTTTCCATAAAAGAGACTAATAAAACTAATACGAAACCCAGCTGTAAAGCATTGATTTGTGTTTTTGTATGCCTTTTTGTATAAAAATGTGAATAAACAAAAATATTTACAAAATAAAAGTAATACAAAAAAATAGTAGACCTTCTTAAATAAATGATAATTTCAGGCCCGGACCGTAGTTACCGTACTATTCGACCCTAGTCGCGCCAGGACCGATGGTATACCGCACTTTGACCAAAGTCTTTACAAGTTTAGAATACAGGAGAATACCACACCCGAAGTTATTGGAATTGTTAGAGTAAGCTGTTGTTAATTTATATTTAAATAATCGTTTTACAGTTTTCTTTCATTACAAAAGGTTTTCATTTAGTATTCAGTTAAGCCGAGCTATTTCGCTTAAAAGTATGACACTTTAGGCGTTCCATGCTTCGGTGACTCCCCGTTCCAACAGTCAACTTAAGTATGATATAATAACAGATGAAGGAGCTCTGCCTTTCTCAATTCACGAATTATCTGGAGAATTAGCCACAGAAAGAGAGTTAGATAGAGAGAATAAGGCTAATTATGAGTTTAAGGTTGGTATAACTATAGTCTGTACTGGACATAATACAAAATTAAACTAGTACAATATTATTTTTCTGACAACAAACAAAAAATTGCGCATTGAACCATATCATTGAAGTTTAATTTTGCTACAGAACGAGCGATTTTTGAAATTTTTGTTTGTTATGGACTACACCTACTTAAAGTGGTTTGTAATAACTTTCATGGTGATGATACAACCTGCAGGTTTTCAAACTCTAGTCAACTTATCCTTTTCCCCCCGTTTGAAAATGTTTATATAGTCTAATTCGAGAGTACTAAAGTTTAAAAAAATCTCACTGAAAATGGCTCTGAAAGTATTCGAAAAGTGAAAATTTACGCAGAATTTCCTCAAAATACGCAAGTAACACTCCATTATTCATCTTGAATCACGCTATAGATGAATGTTTTCATTTAATAAGTCACCTTCCTAAACAAAATTATAATTAAGAAAAGTCAGCAAGAAATGCTTATTTAATTGTTGAGCATTGGCTACAAAAGACAACTAAACACTGACTGTTTTATGATTTAATAGCAATAATGGAGTGTTAAAAACCAACGCGAATATAGGAGAGTAACACTTCATTATTACTTTTGCATCAGACCATAACGCGCAAGTTTAATTAATTGTTAAGGTACGTTCGTGTTTAAGCGAGAATCAATGTGGTATTGCTAGTGTTCTTGTTACTGTAGAAGATCTAAATGATAACGCGCCCCATTTTACATCATCTACTCAACATGTTACACTACCTTCTGATCTACCCATTGGATCTGAGGTAAGAGAGATTACGAAACATAACCATTTTGGTGGGATAAGGGTTCAGCCAGGCCCCGCCTTTCTCAAAACTGGTAACCTATACTGTTTGTCTTCAAACCTTTGTTCGGCGCCGAACTGTCCAACCTCGGCACGGGCCCATCCCAATACCTGAGATTCGCACGCTTGATCTTGTATTTGCAGGTTATCCGTGTACGTGCTCTTGATGCAGATGAAGGTCCTAATGGAGATGTAAGCTATACAATAACACCACCAAGCAGTAAGTTTTCCCTAATCTTATTGATAGAAACATGGTACTTTGAAACTCACAAAATTCAATTATAGTTTATATATACAAGCTTTACAAGAGTTTAAAGAGTATCTGATGTGGTTTCGATATCCTTTTCAAACAAAATCAATCTATAACGTACTCTAATCACCCTCAGTATTTAACTTTTATTAATATATATTATTTTAAAGTAAAGTTTGGTGTATCAAGAAAAAGGTGCCGAATAGTTTTAACGAATTTTGTTCAGCTACCTTCGCTGTTGACATGGATACAGGCATGATAATAACCATAGGATCTCTAGTGGAGTCTCGTTATTCTCTTTTAATAGAAGCATTTGATCATGGTAGTCCTAAACAATCAGATATAATGGATGTTAGGATTACTGTACATGGAACTAATCCATCTGCTCCAGTATTCGATAAGGTAATTAGCTTAAAATGTAATTAGGTTTACAATTTAACAATATATTATGTATCAAGAATTAGTTTTCCCGCGCAGTGTTCTGTAGAAAAGCGGTGTTATGCACTAGAAATACAAGGATTTTGTTATCTGGACATACCAGTAACATGGGCTGAGTATATTGAAGGCCTGGGTCGGCCTGGACCAGGCAAGGCCGTGCCCATATTTTGAGGAGGCGGAGCTAGGGCGGCCTGTTTCGGGCTGAAACGTGACATTGTTTACCTAAACTTTCATCAAACACTGTAAAACATAAACATTTTTTAAATAAACATAATTTACGGGACATTTATAAAAAAGTTTATTAATATATGCTTTGCATCATACTATATAAACTTTCTCAGATTCAATACAACGTAGTTGCCGACGGTCCCGTGCGAGCCGGTCAAAGTGTAGCAGAAGTACACGCGACAGACCCTGATCCAGGCAAGGAGGGAAAGGTTACTGTAGATAATGCGCTAAATTTAAACATATAGTTTAGGTTACATATCATTTTGAAGCAACAAATGACAGAAGGATAGAGGAGTTTCAATCATTCTTTGAAATTAACAAACAGGTTTGTATATCGAAGTTAAAGTTACGGTCGGGATGCTTATGAAAAATACACTCGTTTTTTTTGAAATTCGTTTTTCCGCCGCGGGCCGGCTCCTTTGAGAACACCGGTTACGTTGAGATAGATGGGAATATTATTTTTGAGGCCTTCCTTCTTATCGGACCGTTAGTTTGGTGTTTAGTATAAAAGAAATATCCCGACAATAGTAAGCAAAGGATTCAAAATTTTACAAACAAAGATTCCTCCACGCAATGCACGAACAAAGATCTTCCGTTAATTTACAAATAGTGACAAGTTTACCTGACAAACTGAACCCCCAATTGAACTCAATTTATTAACATCTTCTTGGGCTCGGCTCCTCTCCAATTGTTGTTTTTTTTCAGACAGGTATTGTATCTGTCGTCCGACCTTTAACATCACTAGATGGACCGTTTGATTTTATTGTAGAAGCAACAGATGAGAGTAGTGTATTCAAAAGAAAGGTAAAGTCTATATATGAGTTAACATATACTTGTAAGGATAATACTTTCTCCGATTACGGGAGCCACTAGGAACTGAGGATGTGGGTTTGCTTCCCGGAAGCTGCCAAAAGCCTGAAAAAAAACAGCTTACTTCTCCCGAATTTTGATAAGTGAGCTGCCATAGACTGTCAAATAAACATAAACAATCAACACTACTATTTTAGTAATATACACTTTACCTATATTTTATAATTTGTTGTATTTCAGGCTTCAACGCGACTTCACATTGAGATTAATGGTGGCAATTCACTACAGTTCCTTCCTCTACCGGTAACTATCTATATTTCTACTGAAAAAGCAGTCGGAAGTGCTATTTTAAGGTAAGAAAAGAAAATGATTGATATTATCCGTAACAAAAAATGGTTTCAAAATTCGTTTTTAATCGTGTGTTTTTGTTTAAGGTTTCAAAAATCACTTGTTCTGTGGCAAAATTAAACTTCCATTATATTGTTGGATGCGCAATTCTTTGTTTGTTGTCACAAAAACAAAATTGTACTAGTTTTATTTTATACCGTGTCCAGAAAAGACAAATACGCAATTGCGAATTGTTATGTATGCCACCGCGGTCTGCGGTCTTTTGTTTGTTACAGACTATATAAGTATAAGGAGCGTATTTTACTAAAAATGTTGCGTATTTTGCTAAATTTGTAAGAACAAGACATCTTCACTCGTGAATATATCAATATCTTAAACTGTAGACAACAACCCAACTATAGTAGTTTATACCGGTTCAGAGTTTTCAATTTTGAAATGCTATGGATGCGGTTTTATCCAAAGGGGGCCCCGAAGAAATTTTCAACTTTTAGTTTTTCTACTCATACGTTATGTTTCAGAGCCTCAGCCACTACAACTTCGACGGCTCCTGTTCATTTCAGAATTCTTGAAGACGATGCGCAGTTTATTATGGATGGAGACTTACTTAGGGTAGGTATATTGTGAAGACTACTTCTTAATCAATAAGCTCAAAAGTAAAGCTCTAATCTTTCTAAAAGTACTAAATCGTTTGTCTTTGCCCGCAGGGATCCACAACATAATTTTGAACTGCAAGAGAAAAACTAATTTTGAAATTAACATAGCATATATTAATCCTTCTTTGCAAAAAGGTTGCATGATTACCATTACGTGTTTCTTGTAAATTTCTATTTTACCAATTTCTTTTTCTAGCTTTATTTTAAAATAAATAGTTTACCGTTTTTGTTATATTCGACGGACGAGCATTATACAAGGGTTTACTGGTTGGGCTCCTCGAGCTGCAAACTCAATAGGGCAGACTTTTGCAATGGTTCGCAATAGTGGACCATTTATTTTGAATTTTGCAGTCAAAAATAGCATTGAATAGTTTGATATGGTATTATCTCTTACAGGTTGCCGGCCATCTCTTCCCCGGTAGTACTCATTTGACAATTCGTGCCGAGACCGACGAGGTGCATGCGGATCACCAGATTACTGTAGTTGTAATGGCCGATAGAGACAAATATCCCGTCTTCCCACAGTTAACTTATGATTTAGATGTGAGTTTTTACTGAAAACTTTCAAATCTGAACTAAAAAATGTAAATCATAACAATTAAACAAATGGAAAAAAGTTAGTTTTTGTTCAGCCAACGATTATCCAAAGAATATTCGGTTTCCAATTTGTATAACTGTTATTTATGCACTGTTGTCCGATTCAAGAATAATAATGAATTGTAAAGAATATTGGTTTTATGTGAGCTTTTTTTGGGAATACCGTGGCGCCTTCGCAATGTAAAATATACGCATGTGACACTCCATTATTTCTTTTGAATCATATTATACTACAGTAGTTACAATTAACATTCAACTGTTTAGATCCCCCGCGAGACTCACTTTCCTCTTACCATCCATCGCTTCGATGCTAAGGTCCTAAACGGAACCCTTCGCTACGAGTTCTTCCCGCCAGGACGAATCCCAAAAGGTCTACTGCTAGATGAGATTACGGTAGGCTACAGTAACCTGTGTACTAGAATAATAATCTTCGTTTTAGGGAGAACTTACAGTAACCTCTGACTTCGCCAATAACTTTGTCAGTCATGACACTATTTTTATTGTGATCCGAGCAGTTAACACCGCCTTCCAGAAGTTTTATTCAGATGTTGGGGTGAGGATTAAAAAGATATAATAAATAGAGTTCAAAAGTAATGAGGCCGTTTATGCTGCGTATTTCGTCATTTTAACACTGCGCCAGGTGGCATTCTACGCGCGCGATGGCAGCAGATTGCAAAATTGCTTTCGCTCTGCCTTACTCAGACAAAATAATGTAATACTCCTGCGTATCAACACGGCAGCACTACTTTTGAATGCGACTATAATAGTTCTTTAGTTTCTGCAAAAAAGTATTTTATTTTCTGTAATCACACAAATCACAAAATACCTGCAATTTCATTTGCTTTTAGGTGGCTCTTTCAATCGTATCTCAAGAATCTCGTATCCGTTTCCCACAACTGTTCTATCGATTCGAAGTGCCTGAAAATACACCTATTGGTTCCATGGTCGGAACTCCTGTGGAGGTTTGTTAATATCACTGATTGCAAATCCTGGCATGTCCTGGTCTTGACCCTCGCCTGGAATTTTCCACCCTGAGACTTTTATGAATGCCTTATTTATGAAAATGAGCTTGTAAAATTGTCTGTAACTTATTAACCGAATCATCTTTGCAATCAAGTGTGAATATCATATTAAACTCTTTATTTAGGTATTTCCTAAAGAATCTTCCGTCACTTATTCCATAGTTCCTGATTCACAATTTGGCATATCGAACAACGGCTCTCTTTGGGTTAAGACTCCATTGGATTTGGAGACATTGCCGGTTGATGCAAATGGAAATCTCAACTTTGTGGTTAGTTTTGAACATAATATGTTTTTGCCCAATATTGAATAAAATTGCTCAAAACCCATTTTCATAGAGAGCTTTCTTGCTATTAGTAATCAAGTATTCCATTTTTCCGTTATAGGTGACCGCCAATTTCAACAACCGTCGTTCCTCGACAAAACTACAAATACAAATAGAAGATGTTAATGAGTTTGTGCCAATAATCGATAATCCAAATGTTGTTGGAAGAATCTCAGAAGAAGCTACACCAGGAACGACAATTGTTAAAATACAGGCACATGATCCAGACTTCACAGAGGGAAAACATCTACTATATAAGATAGTGGGAGGTATGTATAATTTAAGAACGCAACGCAAAGTTTTCAAAATAAAGTTTTGCAATACCGCGCATTGAACAAAGTCGGTTCGAAGTTTTGAAACAAACCATGCCGAGCTAGGCGCAATCATGCCAGACCCGCCATGTTTGCCATCTTTTAAGTAGGGTTGGGAAAATGCCGACCGGGCCGGCCCTTTTCCATTTCAAACTTTTTAACGATTTTGTTCAAAAAGATGGTTTTCAGTGCTACGGGCCGTAGCCTACGGCATTACCAATAATTTTATCATAAAGATGCAATAATTTTCGGCCCCTGGCCCAGCCGATTTCCTAAAAAGTCGGCCCGGCCCGGCGGGCCCGTGAAATTCCCTGCCCTGCATTTAAGGCAAACAATCTTGCGAAGGACACATATTTCAGGTTCCGGCCGTGATTTCGTCTTTATCCAAGAAGATGGAACTCTAATTCTCGGTGAAACCCCGTTAGATAAGGAGAGAATGAACTCATTTGATGTAAAAGTAGAAGTATATGATAGTGTTGGGAATAAGGTATGGTCGAATTCATAAGTAATAATAGACTGTTACTTGCGTACAGGTGGTTAATTTTCCTGCATCACTCGTATCACAATAATAGTAGATTTGTTTGAGGCAGGGCTTCGGCCATTCATTCCGAAATCTTCTTGGCAGAGACGGCTCTTTTCTAACATTCAGTCTTTGGGTTCGCGAAACATGGGATAAATAAGCTGCTGGTTTCCCAAGCCTTCTGCAACTATAGGGAGTCGAACCCACAGCCTCAGATCCTCACGGATTCAGAGACCGCTGCACTACCCACTTTCTTTTTCTAACACCCCATAACTACTCCTAAATTTGAATATAACTAATTGAATAAACAAAGAATACTATTTTCTCTTCATAGGCTTCTGCAACTATTGCTGTACAAATAGAAGATGCAAATGATAATGCTCCTAAGATAATTGGAGGTCCATTGGTATGGAATGTCACCGAAGGTAACTCAATGCTTACTTACTATTGTCTTATCAAGAACTAGGTGTACGGGACAGTATCCTGGACGGAGGCGGTTTTATAAAAATGAATGTACTTTTGAAGAAACTGCTCCCAATTGTTCATTTCTATATAACACTGCTGCCCCTTAAGATATTGGGCTGGAGACATATCTCCTGCAACAGACTTCAGCTCAATGTAGTCCAGTGTTTACTAAGATGGTGAACTATACTTGAGCAGGATGAGGCCAGAGGAAACTCTCGTGGCAGTTCGTATCGGTTCTGACGTGCAAATCGTTCGATAGACTTGAGTATAGGGGCGAAAGACTAAGCGAGCCATCTAGTAACTGGTTCCCTCCGAAGTTTCCCCCAGAATAGCTGAATCTATAACGGAAAGTTCAACTTGTTATCTTTTGAAGCTATAGAAGCTATTCTCCTATCACTAAAAATAGCATTTTTTTATTGAAAATCAATGTTTAAACTAACTTCTTAATATTCTTTATATTGCTTAGAGAACCCAGCTGCAGTCTTTCCCTTTAAATTCGAAGACCTTGACTCTGGTGAAAATGGAAATGTTAAACTACGAATTGTGCAGGGAAATTCCGGAGGATTCTTTAAGATCAACAAGGATTCTGATAATAATGTAAGTCTAAATCCTTACTGAACTTCCAGACTTTTTAATAAATCATTGATTCTTGATAATCAGTATCATTATTAGATCCCTTTACAAAATAACTAAAATGACGGTAATATAGTCTGTTCCAAACCTAGACTGCGCCGCACCGCTGGCCTTAATCTATGTGGGATGCGCAGAATTTTGCTTTCAAATATAGTCTATCTCAAGACCTAGGTTTCTAGCGCGGTATCACGAGTGGGCACAGTGTTATATAAAATGAATGTAAAATCGGTCAACGTGGTGCGTTTTTTCCAAAAAGTACACATTTTTTATACCACTGCGCCCCGCTCGTGATACCGCGCTGGAAACCTAGGTCTTGAGATGGACTATAATTGAAAACAGTTATTGATAATGTCGGCTTGCTTTGGGCCCTGACCTGTGTTTTAAATGCTCATTTATAATATGTTTAGGCTCATATCTCGCTAACTCAACCACTGGACTACGAGTTTACCTCTAGTTACCTACTTACTGTTGAATTAAGAGATAACGGAAGTCCGTCTCAGTTTAATGTAGTACCGTTAACAGTAAATGTAGAGAATATTAATGATAATGCACCTGTCTTCAAACAAAAAGAATATAAACAAAAGGTATAGTAATAATATTATTAGATTTTATTGTAAAACAACTTCTTAGAAAGAAAGAAAAGGAAAATATATCTTCTTAAATGTTATATTTTCACACCGTAACCCCGTTTTGGGCGAAATTTTGGGTTCTTCGTAAGTTGTAAGTTGAAATAGCATTTTTAAAACAATATAAAAAATGCTTAAGCAAAACAAAAAGCTTTTAAGGATCCGTTTTGAAAATTAGCGTTTATAGGCCCCTATCGACCTTCCAATAGGTTTTACAATCTTAACAGTAACAGCAATGGATAAGGACGGAGGCAGTCTACAGTACTCATTACAAGGTAAGCCGCCACCCGGGTTCCTAACTTAAATTTCAATAAACAAACTTTACTCTTTATTCCTTTACGCTCTAAAACACTTTATAACAGCAAAAACGGACACCATGTAGCTTCTAGAAAGAGTGTTGTATTCTCAATGATAGAGTTTGTTCCAAAACTAGGCCGGGAGCAGGATTCAGCGGATCTGGATCCGGTACTTTTTGAATAGTTTTCCGGATCCGGCAACGACAACCTTACAGAGTCTACAGAAACATCAATGACAGCCTTTGCCGGGAAGGCAAAACGATGACACCTGGGATGTTATACAAAAATGAAGGGGATCAATTTAATCAATATTCTTGTCTAAGATTTTATCAAAACTTGCTAACTCCCGAACTATCGTTACACAAAGTTCTACCGATCACCGATGTGCGGAACGCGGATGCGGAATTCGGCACATCGCTGCTACCGATAAAGATTTGTAGCAAAATTTGTAGACTACATGTTTAAAATCATTTAGAATCATAATAACTTTTAAGGTAAAGACTGCGAACACCTCAAAATCGACTCTGTGGGTGCAGTTTCCTTCACTTTCCCCGTAATGAAGCGGACTCTGGGTTCTCTCAAATGCACCTGTGAAGTCTCTGACGGAATCCATACAGAATACGCTGCAGTTGAAGTAGAAGTATACGAATCCACTCAGCCTACTGTGTTAGTTTTCTTATGAATACATATATAGTCGACGGATGAATCGTTTGCAGAGGTGTACTGTAGAATTTACAAGGAGCGCGGAAATCGAAAGAAAATGTACAAGCAAACGATATAATTGTGCGCCGCCTTATAATAAATAGACCTTTAAACTATATGAGATTTATGCGTAGACTATAGTCTGTTGGAAGAGCTAGGTCTAAAAGCAGTATCTTGGGGAGAAGTAGTGTTAAATATAAATCACTGTGGTTTTCAAGAATTTTTAAGTAATAACGCCCGATTAATGCAATAGAAATCTAGTTCTTGTAACAGACTATATATTACAAAAATGTGAACTGATTTCTGATCAATAAGGTTCGATATTCAGCACTTCTCGTCATTAAAGATTTCCCAAAACAAATTCGGCCGGAACCGCTGCTATAGCTCAGACTCCATTCATTTTATGTAGCACTCTAGATACTATCCTACCTCGGCTAGACTTTACAAATAACGTATTATAATAATCCTCTTTATATTTTGTTATAAACCCCATAAGTATGTAATTTAGAACCAGTAGCAACCGTGCTCCTTCCTTCAAAGAAGCCTTCTATGACTTTGCCATCTTCTCCGACAATGATCCAATGGTCGGAAGAGTTTTAGCTGTTGATCCAGATGGAGACCAAGTTCTTTATTCTATTAAGCCACCAAAATATAGAAACTTATTCGATATTGATGCTGATGTGAGTGATTATCATTGAGCAGTAACTAGGAATTTGAGTCAGAAAAAAGCTCAGCCCCGCCCGAATATGCAAATTTTTGACCTGATCCGGCCCTGGATTTAAATCCTCCACTCCTGAGCTAGGGCGAGGTGTCAAGAAAAGCAGCAGCGTCCTTTAAAAATGAATGTTTGTAGTGAATAATCATGCCATACGGCTCGCCAAAAGAGACAATGAGGTTAAAGGATTGGGCTCTCATTTTAGTCTAAAAGTTCTTTTTTCTATGGAAACCAGATTGAGCTATGGTTTTTCCAATAATATATTAGTTAAATTATTGATCAAAATAAGCCATCAAGATTTCAACATTTGAATTTGCTCTGTCCCGTTGTATTATTGCGCAGCGAGCCGTGACCAATCAAGAGATTTTCCGTTCATTAATATTTAACATCACTTGATGAAAACAGAATATATAACCGCTGTTAAAACTTTACAATTATTAATAATAATCATCTTTATATTTATGTTTCTTTTTAGGGCAAGATAACTCTAAAAGTTCCTCTATCGGAGCTTACACAGTCTGTTTATACCTTCGATGTCCAATCTGAAGATTGGGGACCACCTTCTATGTCTACGTCTGTTACTGTTAATGTACATGTACCTACTGAATTGACCAGCCAATCACCCGGTAGGTGCAAGGCTGGTTATCGGCTCGGCCTGAAATTTTTTAACCCAGGCCGGGCCGGGCTGGCCGGATAACCACCTGTGTGTAGGCGAAACATTTCCAATAAAAAGATTTAAAAAACAAAAGATACAGATTGTTCTATCTAATGGTTAGAGTATATTGAGAAGCTATAATCTGTGTCAAGAGTTAGGCTACAAGGGCAGTATACTGGAGAGAAGCGGCCTTAAATCAAGATGAATATACTTTACGAGAAAAGAGTCCCTATTAAATATTTCTCATTCAATTATATATAACACCGCGTGGGCATTTGATTTAAATAATTTCACTTTTTAGACTTACAAGTTCTAAACACGCACACCTCAATTGAGCCAACATTAGGCACATCTTCTGTGTCAACAACTGAAGTTGCGTCAGAAGAGAATAATGATACACCTAAGGATATACCGATAGAGAGTGAACATATTGGACCCGAAGTGGAGTTAAATACACCGGGTAAGTATAATTAAAGCCTATACAACACAGTAGCTATGTATTTTGTTTGATCTATTTTAAACTCAACTAAACTTTACTCAACTGAGTGGGTTTCCATCGCAGTAGCCTGTTAAACAGCGGTGGTATATAAAAAAACTATTATTCGGAGGATTTTGAAAAAGAACGGTAAACCGGTTGATTTTTGTTGGTGTACCGTTTAGGGTACCGTGCCGTTTGCCCGCACTTCATATTATCTAGCGTTTAGTTTTTCGAAGTGTTTCAAACGGAATATCACTTTTTTAAATGTTTGCAAACAATTTCTATAATAAGGTTTCAAAAAATCTCTATCAATCTTCGCTAACCTTTAAATAATCTTCATATGAAATCCTTTCTTTTAGTGATAAAATTCATCCGCCGTAACTACATGTACTCTATTCGACTAGATGCTCCAGTTGACACTTACCTAGGGGAAGCTCAGCTTAATTATAAGAAGGATGTTACTATAAGATTAGAAGGAACAGACAGATTCAGTATTGATGAGAAGGGTAGAATAAGAACTGCCGTGTTATTTAATGAAGCCGAGAGGACGAATGCCAGTGTAGTTGCGTATTATAGGGTAAGCAAGATGTTGTTAAAAAGAAACAGCGCCGTGTCGTCTGCGTATTTTACTGCGTAATTATAGTCGGCGGACTTATCGCTTGTAGCTAAAGGTCTAATAAATTTAAATTAGAGCATGGCTTTACTCTAATTACTCTAATGAACCCAAAGAAATTTGCAGTTCGTACCGTAACCACTTGCAAACGGTTAGTCCGCAGACTATACAATAGAGCCAGGGACGGCAAAAGTGGTGGTCCGGCCGACTTTTTGACTTTTCGAAAAATCCAGTGAGGAACAATTCGCTCACTTAGGCTTATGTCCAGTAGCAAAACAATCTAACACAGTTTGAATTTCATTGTTAGCATATATTTGCTTATAAAATAAGTTATATATATAATTTCAGGGCAAAGAAGTAGCTCGAGTTCCCTTTATTGTTCACGTCATCGACACTGTCACCAGTACAGTAAGCCCGCCCACCAAGGAAACGGCTACCGTACCACAAACCCCCCGAACTACACAGACTACTGTACATACAAGACCTACAGTAATCCAAACTACAAGCACTGAGAGTACTGTAGCCGAGACAGTCACTACACAATCATCAGCAGTCACCGAGCCGGGATTCCACTTCCTAAGGGACATGTATTTTGGATTTGTTCCAGAAGGAAAATATAGCCAGGGTATCCGACTTCCATTGAAGCCGGAAGAACTCAGTGTTAGCGGAGCAAATGGAAGAGTATCTTATGAGATTGCGGATAAGGCTCAGGTATGAACAAGCTAGAGCAGGAGGTTATTTCCCGTCGGGAGTTATGTTGCAGCATTGGCAAAAAGGCTATAGAAAGACTTTGATCAATCAAGAACTCATCGTCAGTAAAAATAGATGTGTTCAAGCCGACCAGGACATATTTAAGTATGGCCTTAATACTGACCGGTCCGCAAAACTAAACCTCTGAGTGCTTGTCAAAACTTAGTTTTCTATTATACTTGGTTAACTTAAAGATAATTCCGATACAATTCGTTATTTTAAAAATGACTAAATAATTTTATATTCTAGTCAATGCCGTTCTTCCTCACAGCTGAAGGCCAACTAGTTGTATTCGATGTGGATCGAGAAGATCGCAGTAATTATATGATTGAGATACTTGTAAGTTTTATTTTATACAAACCTAAATACCAAGCCTGGGAAAAGGCCGGCCGGCCCGTTTCTTCAATTTTCGGCCCCGGCCCGGCCGGCCCGTGAAATTTCAGCCCTGCTAAATATGTACCCCTAAACAAATATAATAAAATTATGAACAGATCTCTGTGATAAAATTGTTGCTTTTTCGATAATAACGGAATGCTCCTTATGATTTTGAAACTAGGGTACGGGACCGATATAACCAATTCCCGGAAATTAAACTTGTTTAATCTCCTGGTTTGGGCTGTCCCAGACCTAGATCCCTACCCTAGTTGATACTGGATACTCCACCTAATCCGGGTTTTCTCCTAAAAGATTAGAAACTACTTTAGTTTAATCTATCTTCGACTTTTAGGCTCGTCACCTTCCTTCAGGAGAAATCGCCCGTTCTCATGTTAACATTACAATCCTCGATGTTAATGATAACTATCCCGAGTTCGAATCTCATCCTGAAGTTCTTGGAGTTATCCGAGATCTGCCTCTAGGCTCCAGTCTATACCAATTTAAAGCAACTGATGTAGACGCTGAGCAGAGTGGAAGGGTTCAATTCTCAATTGAAGGAGACGGAGCTAACTATTTAAGTATTGATCCTGTTGGTAAGTAATAAGGCGGTTGTATATTGTGATTGATGAATAATGGAGTGTTACTTGCGTATTTTAAGGAAAATTTGCGTATATTTTCGGTTTTCGAATACTTTCACACGGCTCGCCAACGGAGACAGTGGGATTAAAGGGATGGGCTCTCATTTTTAAATTAAAATTCATTTTTCTCTGGAAAGCTTTAACCAAATCATTCGAAAAAACTCAGTTGCACAAACTTGAATTGCTCAACCGAATTAACCAGGATATGAGCATCAAGATTTTATCATTCGAATTTTCTCTGTCCCGTTATGTTGGGGCGCGGCGAGCTGTGTTCAGAGCCATTTTCAATGAGATTCTTTTTTTGCCACTCCATTATTACTCTCGAATGAGACTATAGCTTTATCTATAAGAGATCTTAATGTTAGTAACAATATAATCTGCAAAAGTTGCAAAGAATCCCTTCCCACTTTTCTAGGCACTGTAGATCTGGGGTGTTTGGGGCAGTCCTATACTATACTATATTTGAACCAGCCTTGTCGGTCTCTTCTAAAAAACCGAGCCTTCCCTATATTTGCAGCCTGCCCGGCCAGCCCTTACTTTTGCCCGCCCGGTTTTATATAAAGCAATAACATTCAAGAACAATCCATGTCAATTAGATGAGATAACATAACAAATTGTTTCCTTTCGTATATATACTCCGAATCATTAGCCAACAGTTAAAAGTAGCAAATTAAAAGAGTTCTAGCTTACTTAAACTGCTGTCGCTGCCTTAGAAAAGGAACACCTTAATATATGTTATTATCTTATTTAGACGGTACCCTAACCGTAGCTAAGAAGCTACCTTCTGTAGTGTTAGAACTACCGTTGAATGTAACAGCTAGAGATATGGGAAGGCCTTCTTTAAGAACACATCATAGGGTAAGTTATGTATATAAATATAGTTGTTACTTTAACACATTTAGTTTATAACTTTATCATTTAAAAGAATATCTTTTATCAAATTGTCTTTAAATGTTTTCTTTGTTTTTTCATTTCTTAACACGAGATCACAGATATTTGGAGCTAAGATATGAGACGAAGGAACGCTAGGAAGCGGGAACTTCATAGTAAAATACTTAGGGGATTCGGAGGCTTCTGACGGGGAATTCAAACCTTTGACCTCTAGCTTATGAGGCGAAGATAATAACCATTTAGTCACTGGACCCAAAGTTGCTATAATTAGTTGAATTGAAATGTTTTAGACAACAAATAATATACTAAATATTTAACTTAAATTAGTATTTTCTTATTTAAACTGACTAAGCTATGTCATTTTAGGTTCTTATTCGTCTTTACGATTCTCATTCACCAGCTCCTTTACTACTACCTATTCATGAGACTATATCTCTACCTGTTAATGCACCTAAAGGAACTAATATTATTACTGTTATTGCAGGTATTATACAAATATAGTCCATCTCAAGACCTAGGTTTCCAGCGCGGTATCACATGTGTTATAAAATGAATGTACTTTTGGAGAAAACGCACCACGTCGACCGATTTTAAATTCATTGTTTATAACACTGCACATCGCTCGTGATACGACGCTGGAGACCAGGTCTACTATATTTGAGATATACTATATATTAATTAAATTTAACCAATTGTCTAACTTCTAACATAATATTCACGGATTTTGACTATTAAATTATATATATAATCTATGTTTACTGTCACTACAACTATTATTTTAGGTCCAAACGTCGGTCTTCCGTCTAATTATGAGAGTATTATGTACAAGTTGGTGGATAGATACAATCAGTTGTTTGAGGTAAATAATTGTTTTTAAATAAAAAGTAAAGAAAAACACTCGATCCCGAAATTATAATTATTTAGTAATCAATTTGAAAGGATACTTTGTTTTTTAGATTTCCAGCGATGGTCAAATCTCTCTAAGCAGAGAAGCTGTTGAAGTAGAGCAGGGTCGAATCTATCAATTAAATGTAACTGCTAGCAACTCATTGGGAACAGATTCTATATTGGTAGGTGGAAGTGATAATTATATTCTTTATCAAGAACTAGGTTTTCGGCGCAGTATCGTGGAGAATGGAGGGATCGAACCCGCAACTTTTCCTCCTCACGGATTCATAGGCCGGTGCGCTACCAGCTGAGCTAATATGCCCCTTTCTCTATATAAATCTAAAATCTATGTATTCTGGAAGAATAGGTTTCATGCAAAGGCAAAAACCCAATCCACGGATTTTTCATTCATGTTTATATAACAACGTTGTTTCTTAGTGTTCTGCGCTGCAAACCTAGCTCCTAATACAGACTATATCTTTAACTGATATTACAAAAAAACTCCTGGTTTGTGAACCGGTTTATTGATTTTATAAGTAAAAAGTTTTTCTTTATATGCTTTCTTCTTGTAAGCAAAGTCCTCCAGGATTCCAAGTTACTGCGTCGTTATAGATAAATGTTTTGTTGGGTCCTGAGAAGACAACTACAGTAATCCCCGAGACTCCGCCCACTTCATTATCCGGATGTACCTTCTCTTCTCAAGTCTATCATGCTGAAGTAAAAGAGAACCAACAGAAGAAAGTGCTCATTGCATGGCTAAGAACAAATTGCCCACATGCCACATACAGTTTGCAGTCCGATTACGGTAGGCATAAAATAGGAATATTTGCTTCAATTTTGCTTTAAACATACATATGAACTGAACTCTAGCAAAGCATTAAAAGTTATTTATCTATAGTCTGTAGCAATAGCTAGATTTGCGGCCTCTTTAAACAAACTATAGAATATAGTTTGCCACGAAACTTGTGAACCGACACTAGCTTACTCGAACTTCAGTTAGAAAAATAGTTAACTTTTTGTTTTAGACGAGTTTGAGATAGACAGTCAATCTGGTGAATTATATGCAATAAAGCCATTAGATCGAGAAAGAAAGAACCTATATCTATTGTATATAACAATGAAGATAACAGAAAGAAGCAAAAGACAGGATGCTATTATAGAATGTTAGTTTAATTTATTTATTATTAATATCTGAGAAACCTCTATCGATTTTAAACTCAATAGTCACTGCAGTCGCCATGTAATCGAACATCGTTCAAATGACGGAGCTCACTTTGGTCTCGCGGTCGACCCGACTTCAATTTCGAGCTTTCTAAACACTACAAAAAATAGTCCTATAAACTTCGATTGGGTGCTTTTTGAGAGTCATGCCTTAAGCGCGGTATGCTAAGCGCGGCAGCGGTGGCAAATAATAGTAATGAAGAAAACTAGTAAACATAAAACCTGTTAAACTTTGTAGATCACTTTTACAAACAACATAATTATTTATTTCAGACGGCAAATCTAAGCTACAGGCAAATCAGGCGTTAGTAGTAGTACGTGTAACTGATGAAAATGACAATGCACCAGAGTTTGTACATTTAACAGATGGAAAGATGATATCTAATGTGGATTATAAGACTAAAATATCAACACCTATTATGAGATTACAGGTAAAACAATTATAATAACTGCTAATACTGTTGGTCGAACACTCGAATATTTATAGTCTGTTTCTAAACCAAGACTACATTGCGCCGGCCTCGTAAGATGCTCGGTGTTGTAAATTTTGCCTTCAAAAGTTCTCTCGCCCGAAGAGAGGGAAGGCATTTTCGAGCAAATTTGAAGGCAAATTTTGCAACATCATCGTATGAGGCCGGCGCAATATAATCTAGGTTTTGAAACGGACTATATATAACGTGAACTGATATTTCTCTTTTCTGATCCTATTGTCCTATATAGTTGCCGGCATTGGAACAATCCTTCCCCGGAACAAAAATCACTCACGCTGGAACATGTCCGGCGTAAGTGAAGGGAGGGCTTGTTCTCCACGGAGTAAAATACCGTTTCCGTTCGGGAACATTGTTTAATACGGTAACTAGTGCTCTGAAGGAACTTATGCTTTAATAGATATAGTATTAGTAATGCGAACTGACAATAAACGTTTGTTTTAGGCCAAGGACGCTGACGAGCAACCCGATCTGATCTATGCCCTATCTGGTCCAGATTCGGACTTCTTCTCAGTTAACTACACGTCGGGTCTAGTGTCTCTAGCTAGATCTATAAAGGAACATCCTAAACAAGAATTCCAAATGATAGCTACTGTTAGCGATGGAATGCACATTATAGAGATACCCGTTACAGTTAGTTTACCTTCATTACTATTAAATATATCAGGGGTTTGTTTCTAAAAATGTTGAGTTCGATATTCTTCAAAAGACTAGAATAGTAGTTTCGAATATAGTACAGGTAATATGAGTTAATCATTTATTAGTAAAATTTGCCCCTTATAAAGGGTTGGATAACAAGAATACAAGAGATCACAGAATACCACTGGGCCTTTCTGAGAAAGGATACAGGGTGGATTCGGAGGGAGTATTTCATTCCACAACTAAAAGAACCATATTTTGTTTTTAGTTCAGTCTGTACCAAGAGCTATATCCAGCGCGGTGTTATAAATAAATGAGGAAAATCGGTTGATTGTAAGCGTTTACTTCAAAAGTACATTCATTTTAATCTAACACCGCTGCCACCCATTATACTGAGCTGGTAACCTATATATAATATATATGAAAGCCTAGAAACATGAGTGGAATAATAATCTTAATTACAGTATCTTACTGATTGTCAATAAAACTTCTTTATTCTAGATATACAAACTCTCTCCGTCTACCAATATAATCCGTCTTACTAGCGAAGTTCCTCACGAACAAATAAAAGAATATCAAGTGGAGAGAATGTTAAATGATATATTAGATAGTAATACTAAAGTATTAGCTAAACAGGAGTATGAAGATGAAAATGGACAAAAACAGAATAATAAGTAAGCATTACAATAGACAAAAATCAGGGCTCGGAAAAGGCCGGCCCGTTTCTCAAATTTTCGGCCCTAGTCTATTTTACAATTTTTAGCGGATATTCTTCAAAAAAGTTAGTTTTCAGTGCTATTTTCCGGTATTAACAGTAAATTGTGAAATTCTCAGTCCTGAGAAAAATTAAATAAGATATTTTAGATCTCTTATATATGTGTATTCTGTTGATAAAACTACCAAAGAACCATTGAGCAAGGAGAAACTTGTATCGTAAGTAGTGTTTAAGAATGAAACTCCCCTCAGCTCAGGGGACCAGAGCTGAGGAGGGGACTCAGACTTAAATAGGGTTGGCGTTACCTTATCCTACAGACTAACACCAGAAATAACATCTCCACGATAGCAACAGACCCAGCGCCTTTTCATCAGCACTGGCGTACCACGAGAGAACACTATTCCAAAAGAACAGGAGCTCGACGGTTCAGTGGATTTTATACAGCTCGATTCCAATCGCTCCAACATAGTTGGGAATCCCAGAACACAATATATTTATCAGCGTGCCACTTGTGAAATGGGCAACCACATCCTTGAAACCAAACCAACCAACAACCTCACCGAGATACAAACATACAAGTAAGATTTATATCGGTGGAAATAAACAATAAACATAAATACGGTGGAATAGCAAATAAAAAATAAGAGATTTAGAGGTTACCTAAATAGTACAAGATAGAAGTAACTCGCAATCTTTACAGTAAAGAATAAACGAAACGTAGCCATAGGCATACGAGTTACAACTATTAATACACAAATAATAAACACATAATAAATCACCTTACTCGGTGAGAACACAACCTATTCTGACAGAAAATGTCACGAAATGACGAAACCGGTGGCCGTACGCAACCACGTACTTTAATCATTATCGTAACAGCAAAAGAGTTAAACATGAAATTAAATCAATTTACATGAAATATAAACAGATCATTACATATTAAAAAAATAAAGGAACTTGCATTCCTTTACATAGTCCAAACAATTCACAAAGCTTACAGCCTCCATCGTAGTTGTCGTTCTTCTAGTTCGAGTAGTGCGAATATTCGGGCGAACGGTTGTCTTAGTTTTCGTTCTTCTAGCTCGAGTAGTGCGAATATTCGGGCGAACGGTTGTCTTATTTTTCGTTCTTCTAGCTCGAGTAGTACGAACAATCGGGCGAGTGGTTGTTGTCAATGGTGCGCCGGTGCCGTCCTCTGAAGTAATAAACAGATAGAAACTGTTGGTTCGTTTATAGTTGGAAGGATCAGTCTTTACTAGAAGCTAGGTTTCCAGCGTCATATCAAAAAGATCTGAGGTGTTCCATAAAAATGAATATTCTTTCAAGAAAAGGCCCCTATCCACCGATTTTCAAATCATTTTTATATAGCGCCGCTGCTCTGTAGGATACTCTGCTTGAAGCCTAGATGTTGACTATGGTAAACTAGATGAAACATACGATATATTCTGTATTCAATGATGAAGCTGGTTATGAAATATCGATTGAATGCAATCACTGGTAGAGGGTTTAGATCGGATGTGTAGACTTCATTTAGGAAGTTATCGCAGCAGATTC
>JAQGAV010000327.1:0-36231 GCA_034691345.1 Phasmarhabditis papillosa
AAGTATTCGAAAACCGAAAATATACTCAAAATTTCCTTAAAATACGCAAGTAACACTCCATTATTCATCTTGAATCACACTATATAAACTTGCTTTCAAGAGGTATTCTCAATACAACCTACTAACTAAACTCTTTCATAAACGTAAAGTTATCCACTTGTTCTTAAATACAAAAATATGCCGTTCCTGTGTCGGTCATTTGTTGAAATGAGCCACTTTCTGTGTGGATCATGGCGAATTTGTTTGAATTTCTGGTCCAGATTGACATTTGGACACATTTATCCAAATAAAAGACGGAAATGGAAGAAACCGGATACCGACAAGGAAGGCTAAACATCTATGTGGGAAAGAGTTCATATTAGTAGAATCTGTTTCAAGTACTAGGTTTACAGAGCAGTATCCACTAAAGAGGCGGTGTTAAATAAAAATGAATGTACCTTTCCTTTATTTTTATACAACTCCGCTTCTTTGCAGGATACAGCGCTGAATCATAGGTCTTGATACAGAATAAGCTAACTAAGTTGTAGAAGTCATTATTGTAGTTTGCAGTATGGAGTAAAGTTATAAATCAATGGTGGGAACCAGGGCTGCCAGGGGCTGAGCCAATGATAAAATTTTCGTCCACCCGGCTTTTTCTAACTTATAATGATTATCGCGATTTAGTGTGAAACTACTGAAAAGAGATTGCAAATTTGTTTTGTTTTGTTAAATTACTGGTTTTATGTTGTATGCATTTTGATATTGCTTAGAAGGAAAACAAATATAATAATATAATATGAAATAAACAGTAGCTACCATATAGAATAACACAATGAACTTATCTTTTCTAAAACTCTAACTCAACATACTCAACTATCCTGTCCTCTAGGATAAATTGATTCTACGTCAAGCAGACATCAAATCGGGCCTGGCTTTTTGTAGTATAATGAGCTTAAAAGTGCCAAATCGGGTGTAAAAATGGGAAATTCCAGATATTCGGGTCGAGCCTTGAAATTTTTTCACCGTGCCCGGGCCTACCGTGAATGGTCTGACGTTAAGTCAGTATTTGTTATGAGAGCAGGGTTCAATAATTGTATGAAAGAGTACTGTTTCAACAGATTCTGATGCATGAGTTAGTGCGAATGTGATTCTACAAACAGAACAGATAACTGTCTTCTAAAGTAAATTGGTATAGAGCCTCTTCTACAGCATAATACAATACAGCTCATAACTAACTAAAGACTTCTTTTACTTCTAATATTCTTTTGACCTTTTAGATATGAGCTGTATTCTATCATAGAATATGAAAAGAACAGTATTGAAACAAGCAGCCTAACAACAAGTATAATGCATGTGCTCTTTATAATTTGCTTCCAGTAACATTTATTATATATAAACAAGCTGATCTATCGTGGAATTTGCGCTGGAGCGCAGTATAAAGTATAATACTGAAGAATATGATTGTTACAAAGTAAAGTACAGTAAACATTAGACTTCTATAAACTATAACTGAACTAAACCGCACCTCTACTTCTCCAGAAATAGCTAATAACTCTTTGTGCTGGTTCAGTTAGCTCTGGAGTCTTGTGTACAGTGTATAACGATGTGCTGCTTGAAATGTGTTCGGCAACCCTTAAGCCGTACAGAAAAGGGCCGCCTCACAGCGACAAAACAAACGAAGAAGCGTGAAGATATCATTATCATATTCAAGAGGAGCAGAGGGATATGGGAAGGGGGAGCAATATGGATAAGCAATGGATCAATCGGAATTCTAAGGAATGGAGTTAAAAGAGTTTTGTATATTAACAGTGTCACTTAGTTTGCTCCAGACAATATTGTATAAAAGATTGCGAAACGATAAGAGTTATAATTCAAGGCAAAAAAGTATTAAGAAACTGAAAACTCAAGTGATATCTGATTATATTCAGCTTTCACATAGTCAAATTCGAGAACAATAGTGGAATCTTAGAATAAGAAAATTGTCGAAAACGGCTTTGAAAGTTTTCGAAAAACGGAAATATACGCAAGTAACAGTTCATTATTACTCTTGAATACTATAAGAATAGTTTAAGGGAAATCAAGACTTAGTGTGCTCTCAGCTCTAGCATAGGTAAATAAGGCTTACAGGCTTAATGAGTGACTCACTATACAACACAATGATAATTAGAATATTAACTAGGTGAACAATAATTTTCTTTCTTTTGCAATAGCCTCCATCTTATTCCAATATATTTGATAACAACTTATAAACTACAAGGATAACTTTCTTAGTTTATTTTAAACTACAAAATCCACTACTGCTGAGTCTGATATGAAATGGATAGATATGCTTGCTCTTGCGTGTTTCATCGGCTATGAACTACATCCCCCCTAGGGGTCAGCTGTTATTCGTAACAGATCATTTATAAAGGATCAATATTTTAGTACAAATATAAAAAATAAGAGAAATTATCGGAAGTAATTAAGCAGATGGGAGCAACGAGGAGTAAATGAGAATGATTGATAGGAATTCGGATAAATCTAACAATCATAGGATATCAAGGAATCGAGAATATTGCTAGGGGGAAGTGGGTTAAAACATTACTATAGTCTGTATCAGTAGTTAGGTTTCCCGTGCAATATCCTGGGGAGCATCCCTGTTTGATAGAGAATGAATGTAAAATAGATGGGTTGGGGCATTTTCTTTAAAAGTATAATTCTTTTAATCTAGCACCACCTTTCCGCAATATACTCGCTCGGCATCTGGTTCTCCCAACAGAATGTATAAAGTAACTTTTTCAGAAACTGTTTTGTTATTAGATAAGGTTTATCGCAATCTATAAATAGTGTAATTCTAACAGAGTACTGTAATTGAAGAATACAATCTAGATGAAATCTGTTCCAAAAGTAGCAATGAATAGAAATGGATGTTCTTAACTGTTTGGAGTAGAGAACACTATTTTGTACAGAACTAAATCTCTAAAGGCTTGCTATGGAAAGATGATAAACTTCTTATATCTGTGCTATTTCAAGTAGCATTTACAATTTAAAACATGGTTGATTCAAAACTATTCAGAAACTGTGAATAACATTCACATCAATTAAGCTTAAAAGAAACTTCTTAGCTTCTTAAATTGGATACAAGTCATAAAAGATGTTGCATGCTACAATCAGCATTGAAAAAAGGTAAACAATTTGTTCAGAGGCAAGTAAGACTACAATAATTCTCAGCACACTTGACACCCATCTGGCGTCTACCGAATGTGGCGGAGCGGTGTTATAAAAGAGAATCATCTGAGAGTACTGGGTGGTTGATAATATAGTGTGTAGCATGACGTGTGCGGACTCGCGTGCATTGGTTAATCCGGAATCCTAGACAGGACCGGTCAGTTAGGTGGCGAGCGACCGGCAAACGCTCGGCAGCAAGGGCAACTAACGGCATTCTGGGCAGGAACGCCACAGACTACTTAACAAATAAAAAGAGGCCACTTCGCACATTGTCAAAGTCGCAGATTCCTGGAAATGTGCAGGGATTTAATTTCACAAAGATAAATAAACAATAGTGTGATTGTTTTGATAGTGACGTGCTACTCTCACTTGAAGATAGCGACCGGTTGGTAGATCAAGTTCTAAGGCCTGGAGTCTAGGTACATAGCTTAGCGATTGAAGTTATTTGGTAGAGAATCAAAACAAAAACATATTCTTCAAAATAGTAAGATGCATTGTAACTGTTAGGGAGTCATCTTAGCAAAACCTATTACTTGCTTTGGAGATATGGCAGAACACCGGCAGCGTGACTTCCATGAAACATATAGATACACAAATTTAACACAATACAATGGTTTCTCTATCAATAAAGCAGATTGATCCATACAAGAGGTTGTTGTGTATCAATTAATTAAGACGTATGCAGAAAGAACTAGATGAATTTAAAATAATAGGGCTAAGGTGATGTCATCATTACAATAATATGAAGCTAGATCTTATCTGATTTAGTCATGCATTAGCCTACGCAATTGGTTGAGAAAGCATTTCATATCGCAGCCCTAACTCCTTCTACTTCAATATACTCACGCAAAATATGTGCTACAAAGAAGTTCCAAAGTATTCCGATTGAAAATTTTAGTATTTAATCAAAGATCCCAATCCTGAAACTCAATTATCCATGGTGCTCGGTTCATGAAAAACGAACTATTTTCCGTGTTGAAAAAACTTCGATCGCTCCATTCGTTTTACTTTTAACGAGAACATCTGGTGGACCTACCACATTGTTTATTTTCCTGCTCGGATGATTTCCTGCGTCGAGTCCTCATTATTCAATAGAAATCACTCTTCGGAAGAAACCTGACTGTGGAGGTAGAGTAAAAAGGTCTGAACAATTTGAAACTAGTAGAAAAAAACTGGTCCTCCAGCGGCGGTGTCCGACCACAGTGCGACTGCTGTGGACACTACGCAACTAACCAAACAAGATGCAATACACATCACGTCAAAGGATAGGAAACACAGCATATCATACATTTAAATAATTTAATTAACTGCTGACCAGCATTAAAATTAACAAATATATTTACAGGAAAATTTCTGATATATAAAACAAGGCAATTCAGTGATTGAAAAGTGAACTAGATGACAATGTAAACAAGAATTCAAGAAAGATTATCCTAAATACCATGTAACCGATTACGAACACAGTATTAAGGAAGGTTTAATATTAAATTAAAAGAAATGTTCATTATTAGAAAAAGCAATATCAAGAATGTGTTCTAGAAAAAAGTTGCTACAAAAATAGAGTTTCCAATTACAAAACAAGAGCTAAATGGAAAATAATCGTAAAAGTTATGCATCAAAGGAACAATACAAATTAACGGAGTGAAGTTAGGCTTCTAATGCAACGGCTTCTCGTTTCTTCTGGGGCTTCTCTGTAATAGAAGAAAGTTAAATTGGCATTTAATAAAAAGACTGAATTAATTATCCTACTACCCCTAAATAATTACCGGGCTACTAAATAATTACTGGAACGGCCGTGATGGGCCAAACATTGAGTGGTCTAATAACAACCTTCGTATTAATGAACTTCTTGAGAATCCGTTTGGGTTAACTTCTGCGAAACACTTAGAAACTAATTAAATAGAAAAGAGCACGTTTGGTATACAAGTGAAAAGAAGAACAGATTTTAATCACAGTTGTGCTGCTAACATCGCTCAGGAAAAAACAGTTTTAGTTTTGGAGATTCAGCAGTAGCGAACAAGTCGCAGTATTTCATTAACTCTACGAAATCGCAGATTTCAGTGATAGCTCACAGTAGGCACTCTGGATATGCGATAAATCGCGTCTAGTAAATAATCAGTTCAAAGTAGGCAGTGGTTGTAAGGTTATGCGATAAATAGCGTAGTAGTAATAAGTTCAAAGTAGTAGTGACAGTGGTTGTGAATATTCTTCATCGTCGAGAAAGTAGATCTGCACTGGCATGGGTCTTGATCACTGTATTAAAAGCGAACAATGCAGAGCAGGATGAGCACCACGAACTAAACTAATTACTTATTAAATGCATTACCTTTCTCGTTCTCCACTGTTTTCTCCACTTCAGGCAGGACTGAAGGCGTTTCCGGTAGAACAGCGGCGACATCGGCGGCCAATAGCTCATCTAACTCCTTTTCGACATCCGCAATATCGGTCGTCGAGAGCTTACCAGAAATTAGTTGAGTAATTTCCTGAAAAAATATTATTGCTTGCGAGCTCCATAATAAAACAGACTTCTTGGTATTCAGCCGCCTCTCTAGTCTCGTCCATAATCGTCTCGATTTCATCCAGATCGAACAGCTAAAATTAAAATTGGCACAATAAATTCGAAATAAAGCATGATGTTGGCTTTTGAATTTCCGACTACCGCACATGTGAATACTAACCGAGTAACCAAGTGAAATCGCAACTTGAGGCATACAAGGCCATTATTCAGTGAAATATACAACGGCGACATTTTTGAAATGCTCCTGTGCGGCCGATGGGCAAAAAAAACTCAACACCGACATATGCACATCAACGAGCGGCATAATTTTTTCACCAACTAGCTACCCTAGACGAGGGGTCGTTTTGACAAAAACGATGAGAAACATTATGCCCCTCCTTGATGCATGAGCAGGTTGAAAAGTAAATTGCAAATACTTTGATTAATAGCACGCCGATATTATAAATTACCTGGTTCATCTGCTTAAGGGCTTCATTTCCTTGCTTCAATCCTTCCACAACTCGCTGCTGAATATCAGCGAATTCCAAGTCTTGCACCTAAACATATTTTCAGAACAGGAAACACATTCATATCCTACCATTCTTTCTATTTGATCCAGCTGTTTTAGTGTCTGATCAATGATATTTTCTTGATGTCGTTTCTTCTTCAACAGGAGTAACGCTTTGCTAAACAGATAGGTTGAAAAACAATATCAATATCCAATGTTGTTACTAAGCTTAATTAGTGATATTTATTCGTGTCTCAAGACTAGAATAGAATACTATATAAAAGTTAAGTGAGCTATACAAATTATTTAGGGTATATCCTAATATTGACTTCAAATAGATGAGCATGAACGCATTATGATAGTTTACTTGTTATACTGCCGTATGGTGCTATTTTAGAAACAACAAGTTCTCTCATAAAATAGGCGCATATGAGCAGTAAAAAATAATCATCTCTAAACAATGTGGACTCGCTTATGACGTCTATTCAAAACTTTGTACATCTATCCTCGCATATAACATCCATTCTAGGATAGAGCCACCAAAAATACCACTCTACTTGTTGTCCAGTTAAAACAATACTGTTGTAATAACAACGCGAACCTAGAAGGAACTTACTCTTTTCTCCCATCGTGAATTAATTGCTTGGCTAGTTCACGCTCCCTCTCGATGCACTTTTCTTTCCGTTTCACGACCTGCTTAATTCGATCCCGGATGTGCTTTAGCTTCTGTAAACTATAGATAAGGAATTTACAATGCAGCACACTAACCAAAATAGCTTCGTCTTGTTCCGATGGAGCAGAACCCTTCACCGTAACATCTGCCCGTCCTTTCTTACTGAAGAGACCACCCATTTGATGTAACTAAAACTTATAACATATATCATGACCTATATATAAACACAAAATAGAGAATATTAGATAAAATAGAGAATACTAGAAGAGAGAATTTTCGACGAAAAACTTTGCAAAGTCAAATTTCCACGGTTAACATAAAAATTCACGGCACTCGATTAAAACACATCGCGCAGGGCATCATGTTTGAGAGTTTTGCGGCGAAGACTTTGCCATATATACTGAGACAACTAACGTTAAATGTTTATAAATTATCAGCTGAGAGTGTATCTACGGTTAAATGGAACTATATAGATTCAGGTCAAGTATATATACCGCTGTTGGAGCTATAAGAAGTTAGGCCATTCACAAAAGGATCCCGATTACTCGAGTAACCCCGGTTTGTGACTTTTTTCTCCAAATATCTTCAGCTACTTATCGTCAACAGCAGTGTGATGTTTTCCTTATTATCTGCTGGCAGTTCAGATTCATACGCGGAGGTATCTACAAACTGTCAGCATGGCCAATTTCTCACCTTTTTATTCTTAAAATACATTTTGTGTTTTATATTAAAAGTTGTTGGCAATCGATTTCACATTAGGCTTTAACAAGTCTTTTGGTGCACGTGTTTCTTCTAGATCGTGTTATGACATAAAGTGAATGATTGATATACGAGTAGGCGGAGTCTTGTCCAAGCAGGGACAACATTTCACCATTCGACCCCCCTACATTACATATACAACAACCGACTGAGACGAACATTAAATAGTTTACTTAAATTAAAATGACAATGACACTGGAACCGTTGGGGTAAACATGGATAATCTATGAAGTCTATATTATTCCTCAGATTTCATCAAATTTACTTTAATCTTCCGTATAACTTACGCACGTTCAAATGAATCCCGTATCATAATTAGGGAGCTAATTCTGGACAGTTTATTGCATTACAAGTTTCGTTTTCTAACCGTAAAAACATATTCATGTGTTCTTGTCTAAAGTAATGTGAGCAAGGCTGGCAAAAGTGAGAGCCGAGCCGGGTCGGCCCCGGCCCTTGCCAACCCTGAATGTGAGTATATTATAAATACAATGCATTATTTGGAGATATTAGTCAAAACTGCATTTTCTCAGTCATTCGAATATTTTTATACCGCACCCTTTTATCTGATTGATTTACTTCTTTTATAAAATATCTGTATTGGCTATTCATTGTGTGTTATTAGTTTGTTATTTCTCATGCTCTTAGAGTGATTTATTCATCATTTTATTTCTAACATCTGGATTCTTTCAAGCAACATAACGCTTTCTCAATCAGTCAACTGACTCAACTTCACTCTCATATTTACTTTATTTATAGCACAGATGAAGTTATTAAACCACATATGCAGGCAGTACTGCTATTATTTGTGGGAACTTTGGTCAGAAGAGGCCCGGTGCGGCCCGTTTTTCACTTTCCCACCCCGGAATATTATTATTCGCCCCCTAGTGTTATATATGTTACGATGTTGTAAACCGATAAAATTATGGGTTGCTTTCTTTTCGCCAGTTTTCAAGGCAGGTGTGGAGTAAGTCCAGACCGACCGAGCCTCGAAAATCTTAGACGGCCCGATCTACCCGTGGTTCAAGGACCAGTGACCGTAGTATAGAAACGCCGCCCGGGTGGGTGTCCGGACAGGCTAAAAACTGCCCGGACGCTTATATACTGCGGTCAGAGACCGTGGTATATAATGTTATTGTTGGGAATATGATGAACTGGTCGGTAAGCAGATATCAATCACACCAGTATTCTTAATCTGATTCATGTTAACTCAGATATTCTCATTTATTCGCATTTTAGCTATCCTCTTCTAATTCAGTCGCATTTTAACCAAATTATAATAATTATCTTAAATGAGAACAGCTTCAATCTTCAAAATAAATTTCCCTCAGAGACCGTTATCAGCCAGTACAATACGGCCTAGCACGTTAGATACTTAGGTTTTTTTTCTCTAAATTAGCGCTTTTCTGAAGTTCGAGCAAATTCCAGGGTTGACCAACAGGGCCTGGCCTACATCTCTCAACTTTGTGCACGTCAGTTCAAGTTTGAAATGATTCAGAGAGCTGGTCTGGGCTTGCCAGTCAATGATCAGAGTCTGGCCCAATGCTATTCATGCCTGGTCAGTTCGGTAACCCTGGCAAGTTCATAAATGTTCATCCTTCTATTTTGCGCTACTATTCCATAACATCTCTCGACCTACTGCATGTTTCTTCCATATTGGATTTTGTTCATTCATCAATCTCGTTAAATCTGCTGAAGCTGCAGAACGGCTCTTTTACCCAAATATTCACATAAATCAACATCCAAACAACTAGATGCCAATTCTAATGTGCCACCAACTGAACATGTTTTAGCACTAAAACTAGCTTTGGGTGAATTGGTGATTTTGTCTTTCTTATTTTGGCACTTTATATCCAGAGCTGTTAAGCTGGCCTTGTCTGACCAAAAACCTCAGGAACATCAAAGGCCAGCTTTGATATACTGTTACATAAAATTATTAAACAAGAGGTCAGGTCAGCTTAACAGCTCTGTTTATATCTATCCAAGTTTCTCACTGTAAGCTTTTGTAAGAGCTACGTTTCCAGCGTAACTTTCTGGATAGAAGCGCAAAAATAAATGTACGTTTGAAGAAACGGCTTCAAATCCACTGATTTTCCATATACATACTTATATATAACACTGAGGCCTTGTAACAGACTATACTTAAAATGAACAGTTTGATTTGAAAGACAGGTTGGTTGCTTGTAATCCCAATTCTAATGCGGGTGGCCTAACCCAGCGGTGGTTATCCGGCCGGCCCGGCCCGGCCCGGCCTGGGTTTCAAAATTTCAGCCCGGGCTGGTAACCAGCTCTGACCTAACCCTTATCAGAGCCCTTTACCACCCGAACTACTACTTGAATACCTCACTCTCCCCCCATCTTTATGCATTATATTGTTATGTATTTGTAATCTAATTATTTTTGTTGTTATTTATCTAATTTAATCTAAATATTTAATTAGAATGAGCCGTCGTAAGCAATGTCATCCTATGAAGCGAAGTCTATTATCCGAAGATGAAGACGAGAAACAAGAACAGCCTAAGAACAAGATTACTGTAGTAGAGAAGAGAGCTACAGTACCCACAACCTCAGGTATGTCTCTATAGACTAGTAGGCGTGGTACACTTGGTATATTTTGTATTGGACTATTCAACATTATTTTCTTCACCTTTTCCTCCAAAAAGTCAATATTTTGCGTCAACTGTGACTAAAGATACTATAGACTTTACTCACAAAAAGTTGACATTTCCTTGAAAATATCATGAAAAATTGTAAATTTGAATTCGTATTTCACATCTATTCCCGCCCACTTGAAAAGAGTAAATTTCTTCTATTGTCAGATTCGAATAGGGTGGGAATATACTTTGAAAGAGGACTTTTTGTCTATCATGACAGACCGAACTTATGTTACCGTTCTGATAAGCCAGTAATACTAACCAATACTCGAATTTGACAAGCACCGTAAATTATTAAAATAGATCTATTAATCAGTTTTAAATAATCAATATAAAGAAATTGTATACTTAAATTTAAGGGAAATAATAGTGTGTGAAACTGTTTTACAATAATCTTTTAATAATCTAATTGTTTTAGGTTTGCCTAGTATCTCGGGTTCAGCACCTTCATTCTCTTCAACTAGGAATCCCCTTTCAATGCTGGAACAATCATTAAAGAAGTATCAGCCAGCAACAGCGTCATATAAAGGTTAGTTAGAATATTTGTTAGAATGACAAATCTTTAGTAGTTCTAGGTTAGACAGGGGTGGACACGAGCCGTCTTATCGGTTCTACTACCAAAAACTAGGCTCAGGTTTTGGGGTCCGTTCGAGAAATTCCCCTTTATGGGCACTGACATTGTTGGGTATCCGGAGAAATAGTGAGAAGTAAAACTAAACTACTTAGTTGATATTTGTAGTAGAGGGATATATTGTCAATTTCGGAAAACTAGTTTTTCCATCAGATTGAGCGTAGTCGAATTACTAATAAAAAATGTCTTTATTATAAAAAAGTTCTGATTTTGATCGAAAAACTCAACTTTTACGCGATTTTTGTACCTCTAAAGATCTAACAATAAGGGGTTTAATATAAGCTATAAATTACTGGTCTACACCACCGCAAGCGAGAACTTCCGAATGAGCGTTCAGTTTCATTTTAATTCTTTTACTATGTTTCATAGATATAGCAGTTTCAAACTTGAATCATCTTGCAAAGGGCCCAACACAATATGGAGTTTCCAAGGTGTTACATTCAGATCATGTACTGGGTTGGTCTAATCCTATGAACTATCATTATAAACTTCACAATACTCAATACAAAACTACACCTTTAAGTAAGCCCAAATTTGCTCCAGTATCGACTAAATATAAGATAAATCCACAGTTGTCAAACTGGTCTGGCCTGAATAATAGACAAAATCTTAGGACATGCCATGCCATGCCAGTTCTACCACCCAGTGGCCGTAGTATAGAATCCCCCGGGTGGGTGCCCGGTCAACAATTCTCAAATGCTCGGGCAGCCACAAACTGCCCTTGCACCCACCCGGGGTTTCTATACTACGGCCACTGCGTAAATCGTTAGTTTTTCCAGTTCAGTAGTTTCTTTCTAAATTTCTTTAGCTGTAAAGGTGGTTGGTTATTTGTGTGAGTTGGTTGTTGGGGGGATATTTGAAAGTGTATAATATATTAAAAGTGATTGATATATTAGAAGAAATAGACGAGAGACTATTATTTAAAAGAGAGAACACAGACATTAGAGTTAGAGGCAGAGAACTGGTGTCAGAAGGTCGATTGATGAATGAATGAATGAATCTAACCAACTATAGTCCGTATCGAATACTACGTTTCGCTGTGTTAAATAATAATGAATGGAAATCGGTAGATTGGGAGCCTTTTCTTCAAGATTATATTCATTATTATATATCAACGCTTCAACCAGGAAACCGCGCTGGAAACCTAGTCCTTACCCGGGGCGGCCCGTTGCCAGCCCTGGCCCCTGCAACATACAATATAGGAACAACTCTTTATATTTCTCATTGAAAACTCCAATCGGCTACATTCAACGCCTCCGAGATCTTTCAAAGCAACGATTTCATACTGGGGATCAGCCCGAATTGACTATGGAGTAGGATGGGCGAGCGGAACAGAAAACCGAACAGTTACCGCGAAAACAACATGAATTTTTTGATAAAATTTCCGTGCCATCCTTCTCTGCAATTTGGATTGATTTGAACGGATTTAGATTAACATATACAGCTTTTTATGGAAATCGCTACCGGCGGACCAAAACCTTTCTCGAAAGTTTGGCAAGAAACCCGGTCTGGAAAGTAAAATCTCACCCCCCTGGTTGTTACTAGATGTTGTTAGCTCATTTTGCAAAAAAACTATTCTTCTTACCCCTAGTGCAGTGCAAGAATCTTGTGCTCCGTGAAATCGCGGTCAATCGATATATTGACAACTGAATATGCAATTCAGTATAGGGTGGGAATTCAGACCGTATATTTATATTCAAGTGTGGGCAAACGGTACGATAACGGTAGCCGGTATACCGTTTTACCGTTCATTTTTCATAAACCTTACCGAATGCCCTATTATATTCCCACATCGGAACTAATACCCGGGAATAACATTTTCGTATTCGCGGAAGTTTTCGGGTACCCTAACCAGTTCCTGACCGAATCCTCAAATACAGGGTATTCGTTAAGTTTTCACCTCTATCAATCAAAGTCTAAAGCTCATTCTCGTTTTGGGCCGGCCCGAAAGATTTAAAACCGGACTTTATAATATTGTAAGATTTCTATCTAAAGTTAATTTCTATATTTGCAATAAGGTTGAGTTTGGTGTGGGGTTGGTTTTGCCTTTTCTGACATTTTCCATCAATCAAATGGCGGCTAAACTGCCCGTCAGCTATGAATTACCTGTCAATACGCAATATATCGTCGTCACTCAGTCTAATACGCAGTTAAATGTCTTTTGATATATATCCCCACTGCACCACCACCACCACCACGGCGACACAGCGCCAATTTCATTTAGCAAATATTATTTATGGCTTCTGCAAGAAGTTAGATGGGAATTGTAGTAGGCGTGTAGTGGAAACATGAAATGTATTGTGGGGTTATAAAGTTAAGAATGGCTAAGTCTAAGTCTAGTCTAAGAGAATAGACAGTAATAGATTCAAGAGTAATAATGGAATGTAACTATCGCATTGTTATGAGTTTTAACACGCGTACTCGCAATGTGAAATTTATACGGCAAGAAGAAGCCTGAAGCGGGTCGAGCGCACTCCAACGGCGCGCACTGCCGGGCAAAATAGCGCCGGCCCGGTCGCAAACTTTCTATAAAAAAAGATGGGAAACCAGACCTGGCCGGACTTCCAAAGTTTAAACAACCCATAAAGTAAATATATTATCCTTATATTACTCATTTTAGTTAATCCACAATGGATTTCATCTAAGAACTTAAACGAGCTCATGAAGGTTGTGGATAAGATTAGGCCAATTGGAGGAATGAATGGTGGTTTTAGAAATTCATAGAAACATGTGAAATAAAAGCAGTTCTATTGGAAATAGAGTTTATAATATTCAGGCCAGGTCCCGGGGGTTAGTTCCCTGGTACACAAGCCGATTAGCACAGACCACACAAAAAGACCCGACCCCGGCATAGGTGACCTAAGATAGGTCCAAAAATTTTCAGACAGCCCGACCACGAGTCCGGAATATGAACCCTCAAACCCGAATGAATCTCTCACTTCAAACTACATAGAAGCAAATCTTTTGCGAGTTCTTCTTTATTTGACCCAGCAGCCTAACCTAAAAGGGTCCCGATACGATTGAACAGACCTTTAACCAACCCTTTTCCAGAGTCGTCATCCACCTCCTCCTCCGGCAGTCATGATGACGACAAAATGTGCTCTATTTTTAAATGTCTCCAGTGTTCCAAAGGCTTTGAGAATATGGAATTATTAGTGAAACACATGACGGAAACTAAACATTTTAGTAATATTAATATGACATTAGGGTAAGTTAAAATTAAATTAGGTTCATCTTGTTCTTGCTTTGAAATCTGAAATAGGCAAGAAAGGCTGGCTTGTTACCTTAAACTTGAGTTAAATCTGCAACATCTGAGGAGTACCATAGTAAAAATTCAAGTCTAGTCTATAGTCTATAGATGGGCGGCTCAGGTACTTCGTTAAATCCGTGCTGACTCCATTTCGGCTCCCAACGGTGCGCAACGGTGCCGAGAGCTGAGCCGTTCATCTCTAATCTGTTCTCCTTAATTTTTATTCAGCTTCGGAGTCTACGAAAAAGGGCGGTTCCAACCGTACGACTCACTATATTTGGTCAAGTCTCAAGTAAGCAGTACACTGCCCCAAACAGAAATATGTTATTTATCTGTGCATACTTACAAAATTAGATAAACTTCTATTTTGTTTCAGAAACTCATCATTATCAGTGTCAAAACCACCAAAGTTCTACCAAGCAAAACCAGAGTATCCACGTTCTCTTAATTGTAAACTAAAGTGCAAACTGTGTCAACAGGTTAGTTAAAAGAAACTCAGTAAGGATTATTTTGAAGAAAGTTGCTTCGGATGGTAAGTAACCCAACTCTTACAAGTAGTTTAACATTCAGTATCTTTCATGCAAAACGCAGGGTTTTACACAGATCCGTCTGATAGTGTGGTTCAAGGCTGCATGTATCTGATTTTTCCGAATCTATATATCTTTATTGATCTTTGAAATATAGCTTCCAACATTTTTTCGTAATACTGATCCGGTTCTATTCAAAACCTGTCCGACAGAGCGTTCCGAAAACGTTCCAGTATTGCTCACAACTGGTTCTTTAAAACAACCAATTCTAATCACACCTGGGTGGGATTCGATAGAAACTATTCCTCTACTTTCAGAGTCCCGTGAACATAGATGAACATCTAAGAGAATCACACGGTATAACAACGAGTGCAGAATGGTTAAAAAGTGTAGAATTAATACATCCACAGAATATGGAAACCAGTGAGTTAAGCTTCGGTAAAATAGAGCACAGTGGCTGGTTTTGGCACTGCGCCGGACATTAGGTTTGAAGACAGAATATAACTTAACTAAGATTACGCTAAAACCAATGCTTGATATGGGACTTGGTGGTCATACAAGGTTTCCTCTGCTACCTAGAGGATATACAATAAAGCAGAAGCTCGATTAGAAAATTATCCCTTTATAGAAAGTTGAATAGTATGTTAATAATTTAACAAAAGTATTTAGTTGGAACTGAGGGTTCTTAGTTCTTAGCAGAGCTGTTAAATGGGCCGGCCGGGCAGTCAGCCGTTTTTTGTCAATAAGGTCAATGGTGAACCTTTATTATGGAGCGAGAGATCGCGGGTTCGAATCCACACCGAACCATTACGTTTTGTTATTTTTCAATGAGTTCCCTGTGCTGAGAAATGGCTAATTCGATTTTTTTTCAAATATACCCAAAATTTGCTTATTAATTCCTGAAAAACCAGGATCTTGAAGAAAAACCCTTGAAAACCGGCCTTCCCCGGCCCGGCCCGGCCGAAGTGCAAAAAAGTATGCCGGACCGGTTTAACAGCTCTGGCTCTTCTTAGTAACCCAATCATCGCAGTAACCTCGGTAGCTCAGTGGATAAAGCACTGGTTCGAAACTTATCCTAGAGTGTTCTTTTTTCAGAATCGTTGCTATCATCATCTCCACATCTTAGTCATTTGATGTCACTAATTAACACTGTCAAACAAAAGTAAATTAATGGAAAAGAAGATATTATTAACAAACTGTGATAATTAAATTAAGCATAATAAATATATTTTATTGATATTCAATAGGGCTGAAATACATTTCAGCATCCCGTGACAAACCCGTTTGCCGGAATTTTTACTAGTGGGCAAATTTATCCGACGCCATCACGTTTGAGTTTCAATTTGCGAAAACATTTTAGAAGTTATGAATTTGGAGTACCGATGTCTTCTTTTTCTAACTATTGCTGAGTACTGTTGAAACAATATGAGAGAGCTATCGATCGGCTATTTATGCTATTCTGGATGCATCGATCTTCCATGATTCTACGTATTGGGATTGAAAGGTTTGCTCTTGGAGCGGCTGCTGAGAATGGGCTGCTTTCTTTATTTGAGAACAAATTCTTCTATTCTGCTGGTGAACTCGGCTACAACGGTTGCTTCCATCAACAACTAGTACCTTGTATTCGTCAACGATATTTTAGGCCCATTTTTCGCAATCATAATTATTTTCCTCTAGCCATTGTAATTATTATCAGTTGTATTAGTTTTCTCCTAATATAATGGTTGTTTAGAACTACTTGGTAGGTTAGCTGGTTGGGGATATTCAAATTAGAGACAGAAACCCCAATTTTTGAAATATCAAAATATAAAAGATAGTCAAAATCCCAGATGTTTTTCACCAATTAAATAGAAATGTCTCCTTTGCTGGTACTGAATCGTCACAACCAATAAGTATTTTTTATCACCGGACCCGACAACGGATCAAAAAAAATTGGTGGTATAATTCCAGGTAGTTTGTATAATAAGTGTAAGTAGATGGCTATCATCTGAACAAAGCACAAACTATACACATATACATGTCCCGAATTACACCGAGTATTACATAGAGAATAACGTCTCATCTTACCTACCGCTCCTTGAGGTTTACCTGATACCACAACTCCATTATGTACTACACCGAGTATTACACATTTTTCTAAAATAACACTAACTGAGAACATTTTATATAATAAGCAAGTATTCATTATAACAACATATTCAACATAGGAAACAATAAGTGTAAAAGAAACAAGAACCAATACAACCATATAAACAAAAGCCACAATATCAAAAATTCAAACGAGATTTTGCATAGTATTAACACTGAGATTTTTGATCCTTTCGCGATATCTATCGAAGAAACTTTTGTACTCGGCTGGGGAGATGTTATGAACTCTTTTTAAACATGCAATCTATAATATATGATTCATTAGAAAGCCAGATCATGTTCTTCCAAAACAGAGATTATACAAACCTGAAGATGAGAGAGATTGTGCTTATCCGACAGCTCCAAGCGTTCCATAAGAGAGAGGTCAGGGCAGTTGTCTAAAAAAAGTTTTCTATTCGCGCCCACAGTCATCGAAGGATAATATGCCTATCAGTAAACAAAAATCCGTAAACGAGGCACTTACTAAAATTCATGAGATGAGTTCCGCACATCGCCATAACAGATGGCATGTCGAAGCGATCAGCCAACTTCAGAAGAAAGAGTACGTTCGAATCTATAAATGTAACACCTGATGGAGTCATCGGTTTTGACAGTATAGAAAATAGAATAGTAAGAAAATTTTTCGGACCCCCACCCGTTATATAAAATATAAAAAATTCGCGACCGCATATACTTGCTCCCGAATAGTAAAAAAAATTGAAATTTCAGCTACATATTCAAAAATTTGGGGTCCTGCGGTCTGGTCAATAAAATTTTCCCATTTGGCGAACAATGCGCCACTCCTGTTTTCAAACTTCGTCTGCAATTACTTTTAATGACTGATCCTAGTTCCGGATGAATGATTTCCATTAAGGTATTGAACTCCTCTGCGTCCACATCCTTAATTGTTATTCTCCTCTTATTTTTTTCGGCAAAATTTCCATAGAACAGATTGTTGAAGAATCTTGACCAGGTAGCGAGATACTGAATAAGAGTTTATAATAACTTTCCGAGTACCTAAACAAACATACCACTTTATGTACGTAAAACTTCTGCTCTCCAACAAGAAGAACAACATCATGAGGTCGGTGCGACGCGGTGAAGATGGACATAGTCCCAATGTCTTTACTGCAAAACAATGATGAGCAAAACAATTCGATGAACAGAATAGCTTATATCCATCCAAAAAAGCGTTCTCAATGTTCATACTGGTCTTCCATTTTTATGAACGATTGTAAATGTTGAGGAATATGAGCAATTCGGTAATGACGACATAACTATCTGTTGGAACTCAGGGTTCTTAGCTCCTAGTAACTCAGTAACCCATTTCGTAGAACTTACGCGCAGTAGGTAATATTTTTGACACAAATTGTGCATGTCACTTCGATATCTTCGCTGTCGGCATTGCGAAGTCCACTCTAAATAAAGCACATGTGTAGTGATAAAAATAGTATATTTACCTCTACTAAATCTATTATGAAAGACTGATCCTTCGACTTCTTCATATCAAACTGAAAAAAGTAGCTGAAATATTTAAAAATTGCATGATCGAATGTCTTCTAGCAACGAATGCGACCCTAACACTGTGTATGGATAAAATCAAAATATACATATACTATACGAATGCCCTTATATATGATACCACAAAAAGGTGTGATCCAACATACCGTCTCAGTGATTTCTTTGTCCGCTACTTTAATTGTAACCTCTAGTGTGTGCTTATCCGGGAAACTGTATCTGCTCTCAAAATCGGCGGTCACATCAACCAACGTGGTTTCAACTCCGGGGCATACATTGTATTTGATAAGCCTATAATAATGCATTGTATGCTTATATGTTTGTATAGATCAATACAACTACCCACCATTCATAGCCGCGGAGCCGTATTTTCTTGCTCTCGTTTTCGGTCAACAGTTTAGTTTCATCGTAAGAGAATAGGGAGCCGTCTTCATAAACACCTTCAATTGTTTCATCTTCCTAAATCACCATGATAAAAATACTGAACAATGATGTAACTAATGTGATTTGTCGTGGAACGAAGATAAAGCTAATGAAACTGATAGGCACCAACCTTCATTTTATCCGCAGCGAATGGCAACCGATTGCTGATGACACCGGCAAACCTGTAACGAGTTAATTGAATCTGGAGAGGGAATAAAAAGTTCGAATAGAAATAATCCTTGCGGAGCATAATTGGCAATGAAGCATATATAACATATAGAACGGCAAGGAACATATCAGTGTTTAGATTATTGGCGAATAGGTAGTTTTCGAACTATCACTATAGACTGAAACTATACAACTCACAGCAAATTGGAATAATCATAATAATATTTTCGGCTACTTGAATATAATATTTCAGATGAATATACTTTTAACATATTGCTGGGAGACCGGGAACAAAAGAGATCCATTGAAAAGGAACCCGACACAAAAATCAAATTTAATTTCGAAAACGACAAGCTGCCCCTTCGTATTTTCATGTAGATATACTCAGTTTTACAACACAAATCACCTGGCAAAAGTGCGGGCCGACCCTCACTTTCGAAACCGATAAATAATTCTCCAAATTTTCCAAATTTTGGTAAACAATTTGGAATTTCGCAATCGTGGGGCCCAGTTGGGTCGGCCCTTGCCATCCCTGGGAGTTACCGAGCTTCTGTTTAGAATTTTCGTTCATGAAAACTGTAAATGGCTACCTATCATCTGAACAAAGCGCACACTATACATATATGATGTATACGAATAGTATGTGGAGAAGAAGGTCCATTCTCGACAATCACTCCCAGTGGTTTAATAAGATAACTTTGATATGTACTTCACCGAGTAGAACATATATTTAAACCGCAAAAACCGAGAACATTTTATTCAGTAAGTAAATTTTCATTGCAACAACATATTCAAAATAACAAAACAATCAGTATTGGAACAAAAACCAGTATATGAAAAGTTACAAAATCCAAAGCTTAAATAAGATTTTGCAATGTATTATTAGACAACTTTCTGATCTTGTCTCGGTGTTCGTCAAGGAATTCCTTAATTTTTTCGGCTGGCCTCTTGTGAACTTTCTTCAGACAAACAACCTAAAAATGGTTAAACATTTAGAAATCTCGATATCTTATTCACCTGTAGATCAGCAAGATTGTACTTGTCAGACAGCTCCAAGCGTTCCATAAGGGAGAGCTGAGGGCAGTTATCTAAAAATACCACAAAAGTACAAGCTCCAACTCATGTGCTTCTATTTATAAAAGCGAGTCTCAGTTTCAATCAACGGCCATAAAAACTTCTAAGCGTTGCAAATGTAGTCCAGATAAACGAGACATAATCGGTAGAATCTATAACCACCGTATGCAAACATATATTTACAGCTCATTCAGAATTGCAAACAACTTTTCCTGTGCGTCGTTGGCTACAAGTAGATAAACAACAACGATATGGAACATTGGAAGGCAAACTACTTACTCTTGTCCTTCAGATGTTTTCCGCACATTGCCAAAACGGATGGCATCACAAACCGATCAGCCAACTTCAACAGATAGATAACATTGGTATCTGGAATATTGTTACATTCAAAATATTTCGTTGTAAAATTTTGATCAAATAATGAAAGAATTTTTAGGTTTATAAGAGAAAGGTACATCTCACCGTCAACTGACGACAACATTTCGGGATGAATAAGGTCCAACAAAGTGTCAAACTCCTGAGCGTCCACATCTTCAAGTCTAATTTCCTTCTTATCCTTTTCGGCGAAATTCCCATAGAAGAGACTATTGAAGAATTTTGACCAGGTAGCAAGATACTGAAAAAACAGATAATTGTGGAGAAACTATACAAATACCAGCTTATGCACGTAAAACTTTTTTCCTTCGACCAGAAGAACAACATCGTGAGGACGAGTGGAGTCTGTAAAACACATCATTGTTCCAACATCATCTCTGCAAGCCAATGACGTAATACAAGTAATACAAATATGCGAAGAAAATATAACGTACGCTATATAATTGATGTTCGATAACTTCACTCTGCAGGTAACCTTTAAATCATCTAGGTCAAAACTGGAGAGTCCATTCTGAAGCGATAATTAGAGGAACAATGCAAACTAAAATATATACCTTGGTCAAGTCCACAGTAAAACATTGACTTTTAATCTTCTCCAAATCAAACTGAAAATGATTGAACAAAGTTTATAAAGAAACTAGAATCTTATATTTCTAGAGAAAATTAATAAATTACCTACCTCTTTAGTGAGTTCCTCGTCACCAACCTTCACAGTGACAAACAGTGTTATTTTGTCTGAGAAAGTGTATCTACTCTTGTAATCAACGAAGACTCGTACTTTTGTCGATTCCGTTTCACTGGACACATCATATTTCAAATACCTAAACTCTCTTCTTAGCGTTTTCAACAGGAATAGTGTTAACATCAGAAGAAGCGTACCAGTAGTAGTTGCAAACGTAGAAACAAGTTTCCTCAGTAGAACTGATAACTTCAGTTTGAGAAAAAGTGTGTGAGCCATCTTCGTAAACACTGTCAATTACAGGGACAGGAACAATTTCTTCCTAGAAATACAAGATTAGAAAGCATAAAAATATACTTTTCGTCAATAGCCTTCGTAACAAACAATCTTGCTCCTCAATTAGCTACTGAGAAAGCAACTGACCTTGGTTTCCATCATAGTCAACCACTTTCGAAGGCTTTGCAGAACCTGAAACCAAGAAATAAGACAACTCCAAGCTGCTCACAAAAATAAAAAAAGCAAAATTAGAAAGCGATATAGATGTTTGGGCTTTCTGTCACCCTGCGCTTAGTGTGAGTTATGCGTCCAAGCGAAACGGTAATATTCAGATTCTGAATTTTCCGTTTTTCTGAATTTCAGAGTAAAATAAAAAATTGAACAGTTTGTATCATTATTTTTAAGGAAAATGTAGTTTTTACGATCTATCTAATTTTTTGCCTAAAATCGGGGCCCTGTATTTATCTCTTACAATGCAGTCTGGTCCAGGCTGTCGGATTTCAATGGCCGGCCATAGATGGTCATAAATAAACGAAAGCATAGCCTATGCTTTCGTTGCTGCATAGGTAATTAATTTTTAAACTTCAATTTTCGAGTTTTTTATTTTATTTTTTTTTAAAGTTATTTTTCGAAACTTGGAGAGGAGGGTATGATATAGTCACCCAACACTCATGTGCACCTTTAATCCACCTAAAAAGTGTTAAAAAACGCAGATTAATTATTTTAGCTCGATTCCAATAGATTTATGGCCGGCCACGGCCAATAGAAACTCTTGCCGGCCATCCGCCACCCTGGTCTGGTCTAACCTTTAAGTGGTTTCATTACATTTGAGGAGTACATCACGATTAATGCGTTATATTAAGATACTTGTAGCATATTTAGATACTAAACTTTACAAACGGTAACCCCTTCGTCTTGCAGTCTTTTATCTAGGGCCTCTGTTCATTAATTAGCTTTTCTTTCTTTCTTGGCTGTTCTTCCATTCTTTTCTTTTATTTGATTGTTCGTGTGAGATTTATCACTTTTTGGTTGCAATGTACCGCGCTCGCATTAATTAAACGGCGCCTAGCATGCATGACACCGCTGCCTGACCACAAGACTCACTGCTACTGTATTACACTTCTGCACTGCGTTTACAAGAGGCTAAACTAGGTTAACCTTTTGTTAAGTTAGTTAGCTCGTTCAATGTCTTGCATTTTGCAGTGAACACAAATCCTGCAAGCATAATATTTACGGATTATGTCTCTGTTTTGGGACCAGTACTCTGCTACTGTTGCAATATAATATAATGCAAATGGGTACCTGTGATATGTAGTCCAATCAAAAAGTAAATATGGCGTGTTAAAAAATTTAACACATTTCCCTTCGAAGTTTACTAGATATGTTACGCTTACATAGAAATACGCAGAAAACGGAGTCTCTTTATTGTAGGAAAGGACTATATTATGCTACTGTTTGTTATAGTCGATGGACGAATCGCTTGCAGCTAAAGGTCCATTTATTATAATGCGGGCGCACAATTTTGTCGGTTTCTTGTACATTTTCTTTGGATTTCCGCGTTCCTTCTCAATTCTACCGTACACCCTTGCATACGATTCATCCGTCGACTATAATAGAAGAAGGCCTGTGCAGAATGTTCTAAAAACCCAAAAGCCGTCTGTAGGATAGTTGTCATAGCTGGGTTTATTAGTTCAGCCCAGCGTTAGGTAGTTTTTTCAAATAGAAGACTCAGTTAACTCATAAAAGTTTATTATCATATGATATTGTTAGATTCTGAGTAGTAGACAAGTAGCTTCATATTCTATATGAATACCAGTTCCACCACGACTCAAAGAATCCATGACTTTTACCAATCTTTTTATTCTCGAAGTTTCTTCGCCACAAAACTGGTTCCCCATTAAACCATCTATTTCTACATTATTTTCAACTACCAAAAGTCGTAAAAGTTTATGACCAGTCAATTTCAAAAATAGAGCGCATTGCTGTATTGTTTTTCTATAAATATCTTCTCTATCTTTTTAGATGTGAGATCATTTCCGCTGCTGGCTTGCGAATTTGGCGCTGCAATGCGAATCTAAGCCGATCACTTGGCGCCCTAATGCTAGATCTGTCATAACTGTCATATAAGAACCATGGCCATCTCTTATTAGACGACTATTTGAACAGAAACTAATTCTGCAGAAAAATCGAAAACCCGATAGAAGGTTTTAGTAAGGAAGGAATAGATATATAGGGGTCATTTTAAGAGATGTGGAAGGATATTCTTTAAGCTAGGCCCGGAGCTAGGCCCGGTGATACGAGTGAGGCGAGCAAGGTTTCCACGATAGCTACTTAATATAAACCTGAATTGGCCTGATCTACTTGCGTAAATATCAAACCAGGTTCAATTTGCATCTCAGTTCATTCCACAATACTCACTATTACAGTTCACTTAGGCACTTCGTTTACAAGCAGACATGGGATATTGTCGACCCTTTTTTAAAATTTTTGTCCCCCTGCCAGGCCCGCTTCCCGCCCTGTTTAGAAGCGGTTGAACCTCCGAACACCACCTGCCAGTTTGAAACAGTTTATAGTATGACCTTGTGAAATGGACTCCATTCTATCATGGATATAGGTTTTTGGGAATATTTGAAGGGTTGGCTTCATAGAATCCAACCTTTGGTAGCGAAGAGGGCTCCTTTTGTCTTTACTTCTTCCGAATACTCCTAAACATCATCGAACAAATCCCCCAACTACCTTCTTGCTAGTTAAATTTGTGATTTTCGGTAGACAATAACAAAACTTCTAACAAACAACACTTAACCCCATCTGCAGTTATATTAACTCACCGCCATTCCATTTTCACCACCGCCGCTACCCCGTTGTTAATTAAATGTTCCGTAATTGCGTATATTTACAGTATTTGGTCCTGTTCTGTACAGGTTTACTCTTTTAACTAGAGTAGGATGTTGGTCGCGTGAGTGTTAGGTCACGTTTGTTGATAACTATGGGGAAGGTCTAGAACCTTTGAAAATCACAGAAGAGAAGTATGGTTTTTATCATTTTATTCTCGAGACGAAATAATTGATTAAGAACGCGAAGTTTTTAATTGTTATAGTTGTGGAATGTAATACTCCCTCCGAATCCACCCTGGCTCCCTTCTCATATGGGCTCAGTGGTATTCTATGATCTCTTGTATTCTTGTTATCCAACCATTTATAAGGGGAGGATTTTACTAATAAATGATTCACTCATATTCCTATTCCGCTACTGAAGAATACAACTGTTATGAAAACATAACAGATGTAATAAATTATATGAGTCAGTGTTAAGTTCAACTACATTTCGTATAGATAGCTAGGCGTCCAGGGCAGCATTTTAGAAAGAGCCTTCCAATATAATGATTTCACATTTTTTATATACTATAAGACTCAATTACCTACATAGATAATCTGTTTCAAAACCTAGACTACACTGCGTCGGCCTCATACGATGCGCGGTGTTGTTAATTTTGCCTTCAAAAGTTCTCTCGCCCGAAGAGAGGGAAGGCATTTTCCAGCGAATTTGGGACTATCCCGTTTCCGAACTGGCCGTTTCCGAACTTCGGAAACGTTCGAAAAAACAAAAGGAAAAAACAAAAGAGTTCGGAAACGGGATAGTCCCGCGAATTTGAAGGCAAATTTTGCAACACCGCAATTTAGTCTAGGTTTTGAAACAGACTATAATAATACTCGGCCAATAATATGGTTAATTGTAAGTAGCATTTGTAAGTTAATATGACTCTTCCCCTTTAGAATCTAACATATTGGCACACGAAACAGCTGATTCTAAATCGGCAATAGCAAACTGTGTGATGAAAATAAGGGTGTTTAGAGGAAATTTAGTTTTTTTACCTTTATCCCGTTCCGGGCCACTTTTGCCTAGTCTCAGAAAAAAGTATTTTTAAAAAAAGTATTTTATCTCCTGTATCACTCTTATAACATTAAAATTAGATTTCTTCGAGGCAGGGCTTCGGCCATTCATTCCTGAATCTTCGGAGCAAAGACGGCTCCTTTCTAACATTCAGTCTTCGGGGGCACGAAATATGGGATAAGAAAACTGCTGGTTTCCCAAGCCTACTGTGCTTTCTTCTGATGGAAACTGCTTTATAAAATATGTCCTTTTCTTTTGTTCATTGAATCTTCTAGTCAGCTGACTGTCTATATCCTTGTTACCTTCTATATTTATAATTGTTTCTCTGTTATTTTTGGATCTGTGAAGTTGTCAGTTTAAATTAGCGATAGAGCGCGTAACAGTCAAATGCATAGATGGTTTATAGAACATTTGTATTTACCATCTTTTGTCTTTGTAAATCTATTTTTATTATTATTTTAGGGAAATAAAAATGATTTGTGTATTTAAATTCTACTGTATTGAGCCTATCTTTTCATTTTTAAACTATAATCCGTTTTATTAGCTAGTTTTAGTTAACGTGCCGCGATGACGGGCTTCCTCAAGGAAACAACAATTTTTAAACTTTCGAAGCACTTTTGAAGGTAAAACCCATCATAGCGGCACGTAAAATACAAAAGACGTTTGCAGTATAGCTAATCAAAGGGAATATAGATGCCGTCCTGCGCTTACACTGGGTATTACGTAGTTCGAATTGTTATAGCATGTTATATATAGTCCATCTCAAGACCTAGATTTCCAGCGCGGTATCACAAGCGGGGTGCAGTGTTATAAAGATGAAAGTAAAATCGGTCGAGGTGGTGCGTTTTCTCCAAAAGTACATTCATTTTTTATAACACGGCGCCCGCTCGAGATACCGCGCTGGAAACCTAGCTTTTTATACGACTACAGTTTCATAGTATAAACAGAGTGAAACTATAGTCTACATAGTTCGTATGAACCAGCATAACCTTATTGGTTCAGTGTTCCTTATCAAAACTAAAAGGTGAATTATGTATGTCAACTAGCTGACATTGATCATTCGTGTAACATTGCCAATATCTGCTGTATTCCACCTTCTACAGTAACCTCTATTGTCTCCTTACAGTCCTTTATAATTTTACTCCTTCTTAAGATTATATCTATTATTATTGTTGTATTACACTTTTCTCACCTTTCATTTAGCGCCAAACTTTCTTTTAACAAACCGAAAATGGTCAAATAAGATAGTTCAGCATTAAATAACTTTTTTGAACAAAACAACTTCTATATTTTTATTAATTTAAAGATGCTTGTAACGAAATCAACCGCTTCTATATATGTACTGGTTATGCCCAGGGCAGGTTACCGGCCCTGCCTGAAATTTTTGAGGTCAGGCCGGCCCGATCCGGTTGGATAACTAGCTCTGATTCTATGTATAGAAACGGATTATTGTATATAGTCTCTCTGAGAACTAAAAGCTACTATAGAATAGTCTAATGCCCTCTCACATCTTTTAGCGGACCTGGGCCCGCCCGTAACTTTTTTCATTTTCCTATAAATTTCCAACCAAAGTTCAGTTTTTAAACTTTCGAAGAAAATATTTTCAATTTCTTTGAAAGTTGAACTTTTCGTGAGTTTTGTTATAAAAAGTATATTTGGAAGTTTTTGTTCAATAAAGTTTAGAATATATAATCCTTTGCAACGAATTGTCTTTATTTGATGTCAGGGTGGGAAAAGGAGACGGGTAGGCTCGATTTAAAAAAAAAATTTGGGCCCCAGCCCGGCCCGAGAAATTCCAGCCCATTTAAAGTGTTTTGTTTAAATTATAATTCTTTTACTCTAGAACTTGCTGTGAATCTTTTGATTCTTCTTTCTCATGTATGTATTTAAAAGGACAGAGTCGTTTTTCATTCCCAAATGTCCACTGAGATTTATTACTGCGCACTATTCAACCGAGAATATTGATTGATTCGATTTAAAAGAATACAGTACTATATACTTTTAAAGAAGTTTATAGTCTGCTTTAAAATATAGGCATCATCTTTATTAATGGCAATTTTCATACAAATACGAATGAATCGACATCGAATTTGTTTTACGGACTAAACAACTGTTAACTATTCTATAGTCTGAATCAAGAGTTCACTAATCTGCGGAGGAGCGGTGTTAAAATACATGAATGAACTTTTGCAAAGGCTACCAATTCCATACATTTAATATAACATCGCTCTTTCTCTATGATACTTAACTGGAAATATAGCTCGTGAGACAGATTATATAGCCTATTACAAACAAAAGACTGCCGAGCGCGGTGGTATACGTAGGCTTCCGCAATTGCGTATTTGTCTTTTTCTGGACATGACACAAAATAAAACTAGTGCAATAGCATTTTCTGACAACAACCAAAAAATGGCGCATCGAACCAATGGAAGTTTAATTTTGCCACAGAACGAGCGATTTTGCAAACCTTAAACAACACCGCTCACAGCAGTCTTCTTTTGTTATGGACTATACTACTTTCTCTTCTAAGTATTGGCTTATCATTTCAAAGGCAGATTTTTGTTATCAGTCCCAATCAGGCTAGAGATATAACTTCTAGCTAAATTAGTTTACCTTATGTTTTCCCTTTTGGACACCGCTAAATACTCATTTACCTTCGGAGTTGCCTCCTGAAAGTAAAAAGTGTCAATTGTTAGGCTGGAGCTTCTTTTTGCTGCTCGAAATGTCTCTGACCCCGTTCATATCATAGCAGTAGACTGTAAATAAAACTATCTCAATGTTCCTTCTTTCTTTTTATTATTTTTATTACCCTTTTATGTATCTCACCACTCCCATTTGTATCTCACGGGTTACTGTAGTCTGTCGGAACGGAATACTTAAGAAGCTACGTTCACTTTGTGTCACAGAACAGTCTTTTAGTTCGTTTATTCTTTTAATGCGTTGGTCATGAAGTAATAGATTTGTTGAATCTTGCTAATATGTATTTTTAAAGTATCTGTTTTTCTTTACGGTCCGAAATAAATGGCCGACACCTTTGCCTCGAAGACATCTACGAATATTGTGATACGAGTGATATCGACTGTATAACTCGTATCACAAGAATAGTAGATTTCTTCGAGGCAGGGTTTAGGTCATTAATTCCTGAATCCTCTGTGCAAAAAAGGCACCTTTCTGACATTCAGTCTTCGGGTGCACAAAATATGGATTTGCAAGCCTTCTCTATCTACGAACCCCAACCTCTGATCCTCGCGGATACAAAGACCGCTGCCCTAACCACAAATATAACATATCAGTGCAATTTCAGTGTCTAATGACAAGCTAACTACCAAAGGAATTGTCTTTTTCTTTTAAAATATGAAAGGCATTCACTGTTAACATGTATTAACAACTTTAGTTGTAAACAAATTACAATCTGCAATTTTCTTGCAAACAACTATTTCGAGGTCAGTTTGCAAACGTTCTTATAATCATAAGATGTTTGTCGTGTTAATTAACTGTCATTTCATATTATAGTCAATAACATATGTTTCGTGGATTATGAGTCTTTTCTTAAGTATATTCATTTCAATATAACACCGCTACTATCTAGACTACTACGCTGGCAACGTACTTTTGACAAAGACTATAGCTTAACTTTGTTGTTCCTGGATTCGATATTTCTTTCTTGGATGAACAATAATATAAAATGGCTCTGAAAGTATTCGAAAACCGAAAATATATGCAAAATCTATTAAAATACCCAAATAACACTCCATTATTCATCTGGAATCAGACTATAGCAGAGATATGTATGGTCAGACCATAATATATTTGTACTTTATTTCCAAAAACATACATTATCCCTTCAGTTGCCTGCAGAAAATTCTGTCTAGACTGTGGAAGTCCACAAGATCAGATTTCTTATTTTGGGTTTGGCTTTGGACCGTTTGGTGCGCACCGTTAAGGCCAAAGTGGGCTCGGCACCGGCTCGTTCGCGAACGATCCAAGCCACATATATCTATACTCTACGAACAAATCTCATGTAGTTTAAAGGTCTATTTATTATTAGGCGAGCGGTTACACCTCTGCAAACGATTCATCCGTCGACTATATAACCGAATAAGAATCAATGTATTCGGTTAGCATTGTTTATTCACTATATTCTATATTCTTTGTTTCTTTTCTAAATACAAGTTGATATTTTATTTTAGAATGAAATTTGAAGTTTCGCCTGTTGATATAGATCCGTTATTGTATCTAGATGAAAAGGTAACAACCGATTAAAATAATTACAAACTTCTTTTGGGATCTACCGAAAATCAGAACTGTCGACAACAGTATTATTCTGAGCTGTACATTTTGCAATCGAATTCTTATAGTACTGTTTTTGGGGGTTCACAAACGGGCCGGTAGTACTGTTTTTGGGGGTTCACAAACGGGCCGGTCCGGAAATTTCAAATATTCTCGGCCCGCGTGTGGATTCGGGCAGGTGGGCCGACGATGTACCATCCAATATTTTTTCGTAACTATAGTCGATATATTTTGAAAATGAGAATTTTTAATAATGTGGTCGGCCCCTTCCCAGCCGGGCCGGCTCGTTAAATTGTCGTCGGGCCCGGCAATTTTGAGAACCCCGCTGTTATTGACAGTTCTTATCTCTGGTATTCCCCGTGAGCTAGTCATTCTTTAACAAATATAGTAGATTGTCACTATTCCCACAAAACATTAACGGAATAGCGTCCCTTTTAATGAAAAACTCTTCTTTGAGGACATTCCAAGCTCAATTCTCGGCGAAATCATAGCAAACTTGCAGACTGCAGGTTCTGCGCGTGCCAAATACCAGCGGGTGCTGTATAAAAATAGGGTAATACGCAGATTACACGGCGGTATTACTTTTGTATTCAACTAAAGCTATATATTTTATTTAGCCACCTTCACAAAAGTCTTCAACTGCTCGTAAATATAGTTCTTCTCTACGACCATATTATGTATGGCGAGACACTTTTTGTGAAGATAGATGTATAAATCAACAACAATTAAAAAAAGAGGTACGGTAACATTAATATAGGCTTAATAGTTAAATTGTTTGTTTCTAGAGATCGTATATAGTCTGATTCAAAAGTAATACGGCCGCGTTAATAAAATTGCGTTTGCAGGAGTCTTACAATATTTTGTCTGACTAAGGCAGTGCGAAGCAATTTTGCAATCTGCTGATAGCGGGCACCTAGAAAGCAGGTGCTGTGTTAAAAATAACGAAATACGCAGCATACAGGGCCTTAATACTTTTGAATCTGACTATACATATTTGGCCAAAAGATCTTATTCATACATTCCCAATTAAATTCTTAAAACATTTTATATCTTTATTAATCTCTTTTATTTAGGTAGCTATATCCTCGACCCCTCATATTCTACTTAATGTTTTACTTATTGTTTATCTTCTTTTGGGAGCTGTTTTCTTTCAAAAAATAGATGAAAATATAGCAAAAGTTGAATATAAAGATGCTGTTTTATTCTCATTTACTACATTAACAACAATAGGTTAGTTTAAAGATAACACTCCTGTTGGATTCTCAAACCGACCCGAATTTTTTTTCTAATCTTCGGCTCGGCCCGAAGAAAAAAGTCCTTGAATAAGCCAGGTTATTGAGTCAAAGCTATTATGATAGAGAAGAGAATGTATTCATCATCATACCTTAGCTGGTCCAGAGGTCGTATTCATAAACATACCGACACGGAAAAATCTAATTCATCAAGCCATATTCCTACTGGTAAAGTTACCAGAATCTAAGTATAAAAGTTATCCGTGAACTGACCGCAACCTTATTTATCACCCGACTCCGATGGTAACTTTTACTGGTACGGGTTTCCGAATGTAGCTTGCTGAATACGAGCACGGGCAGAATAAGAACTAATAGCTCGGTCCTGAAAATGATTGTACACGGGATAACCGACTCAAGCAATCATTTTTCTAAACATAATATTTTAGTATTACTGTATGATCTATAGCTTCTCTTTCTAGGTTACGGTAACATCTATCCTACTTCCTTCTATGGTAAATTTGGTTGTCTTTTGTATTGTCTATTGGGTATTCCCTTTATTCTTTTGGTATTGACTATGCATGGATCTAATCTTACTTTTGCTTATAATATTATACATAAGAGCTTCACAAAGAGTAAGGTGAACTATAAATTTATTTTATAATGATCACTGAATTATTTCGATATAATGATCACATACCACTGGTGACCAGTGTTTTTATATGGCTTTCGTCGTTAGTTCAGTTGTTTAAAAACCTAGATTGCATACAAATTTTTCAAATAGTTAGCTATAAATATTTTAAGGTTTTCAGGATATAGATTGTGATAATGATGAACTACCATTACCTATATCTCTATCTATATTATTATTACATTCTTTAATTGGAGGTCTAATATTTAGTTATTGGATTGATAGTATGGAGATTATATCGGCTGTTTACTTTAGGTAGGTGTAGAATAAGGATGAAACAGAAGTTGTCAAGTATAGTCTATTTCAAAACCTATATTACATAGCACCGCTCTCAGTCGATGCGCGGTGTTGCATAATTTTGCCTTCATCAAGTAGATTCGGAGCGATGTAGTTTGGGTTTTGAAACAAAGTACAGACTTCTACAATAGTGAAGAGGCCGTGGTTCCTGCGTATATTTTCAATATTCTCCATCGCCCCTGCAGGCAAAGTTCGCGCGATGTGCTGTCAATTGCAACGTTGGGTGTACAGCATTCGCAAATTGCTTGCGTTCTGCTGGCAAAACGGGCTCATAAAAAAGGTTTATCTTCTAAGAATAGCAAGTTTTGCTACATGAGTGACTGTTTTTAATCTGTTGTAAATAATTTAAAAGTTTATTCTGTAAAATGGAGACTAATATTGATAATTTAACATTCTTGTTCTAATAATTAACGTCTATTTAGTTTTATTTCCATTGCTACAATTGGTTTTGGTGACTTAACTCCTACTCCGGAGAGCTGGTTTCAGATATTTGTAATTATTGTATATATGTCAATAGGTAAGAAAGAACAAGGAGAAGAGCTTAAAAGATTTAAGAACCAGAAATATCGTTTAATACTCAACCTCCTTGCCCAAAACAAGTTTACGAACAGTATTTTCTAACCGGTTTCGACCTGATCATAATAATTTATTTTTAGGTATCATAATCCTATCTACAGTAATCGGTTCTCTTTGTTCATATCTTAAATGGATTCATTATCTGGGAAGGTAAGTCCATTTTCAAGCCTTTTTCAAAGGACGGCAATAATACATTGGGAGCAATTACTTCTTTCAAAATCCAGGTGTATTAACCTTGGAATGTATGGGAATGCAATTTTGGTTATAGTCTGTTTCAAAACCTAGAATACATTGCGCCGGCCTCATATGATGCGCGCAGTGGCACATTTGCCTTCAAAAGTTCTCTCGCCCGAAGAGAGGGAAGGCATTTTTCAGCTAATTTTTTTTTGCATCACGCGCAATGTAGTCTAGGTTTTCAAACAGACTATAAATAAAAATATGTTTACAATGTGAACAAAATGCTCCCAATTCACGAAATTTCTTTTTATTTTTATATAATACCGCTTTTAAACAAGATACCGTGCTGCAGACCTATCTCTTGATAGACTATTAATAAAAAACATAATATTTAGGCCCTTTTCCGGTACAAAAGACGTTGAGGTGTGGTTCGGAGGGGACATGTTAACCGTAGAGCAACTAGTTACTATTGTAGCAAAACAGTTTAGTGTTAGTTATTATATATTTAAATATAAATAATAATATATTATTATAGATAGATTCATATCATTTACATAGAGTTTTACATGATCTAGATGATATTCTTGATGCTGCTTGTGATGAATCTGTTATAGAGAACCCTCATACATTAGAAAAGAGAATGGAAGCTATCAGAAATGAGGTACGGTAGCCAGAAGGCCGGGCCGGGCCCAATAAAATAACCTTTAAATGGATATTACACTACATTTACTGGAATTTCTATAGTCTATAACAAACAAAAGACATCAGAGCGCGGTGGTATAAATAGTCTTCCGCAATTGCGTATTTTTCTTTTTCTGGACATTAAACAAAACCATACAATGGTTCACCAATTTTCTATCAGAACGAGCGATTTGCGTAACCTTAGACAACATCCGCACTGCAGTCTTCCTTTTGTTATGGACTATAATAGGTTTAAAAGCTTTACAATAAATCTATTCTACCGTAAAAATAACTTTTATATAAATATTCCTTGCAGAGTTGTGTAATCCGTATTGATAATAGTGATAAGGTAATGGTAATGCGTTCTTCTGTTGACCAAGATGGTTCTTTTATAACATCTAAGAATAGAACTCCATTACAAATGATATCACCAGATTCATGGACAGGCAAAACAATAGAAAGAGATACGGAAAATGTAAGCTTATTAGCTTTATTTATAATTAAACCAACTGAAAAAGATTACATTTTACGGTGCTTTAAACCTTCAAATAACGAAATTGACATAGTTTTTTTTGTTTTTGAAATTCACCAAAAACAGCTATATTTATGGCTTTTTGAAGTTTGGAAGCGAAAAAAAAGAGTACTAGGAAACGGCGTAGCTCTGAATAGGTTATTTTATATTCAGGGATTGGTTATATCTTAAATTGATGTAAATGAAGATAATTTCGAGTCACTTTGAGTCACAAAAGTGTCATATCGGGTCTTAATAGGGACATGGTTGGTGCCTATGGTTAGTAAGCTAGTGTGTAGACCTGCGGCGCCATCTGGTCCCTTTTTTAGGTTCAGAAAACAGAAAAAAAGAGGAAAATGTGGGCAAGTTGATATTCTTCTTTCAGGCTCTGCGTGCTCTAGGACTTATTCACTACAAACTTCGTAAACAAGGTTCTTTTAAAAGAGCAAGAAGTAATTCAGTAACACTAACAAGACAGAATAGTGCTAATTGTACACAAAGGAATCAGAATACTTATCAGGTAAATAATAATACTAATAATACTTTATTTTCCGAAAGTATAATTATACATCAAAATATAAAATAAAGATAGAACTTCTATCATAGAAGTAAAAACTTTTAAGCGGGGTTTTTCCGAGGACCCGGGTGTGGTTTACACTTTTCTGAATTACTGTATCACATGCAGTTTAAAGTATAGGGTTTCGTCCATTCATTCCGGAATCTTCTGGGCAGAGACCGCTCCTTTCTTACATTTAGTCTTTCGGTTCAACTAACATATGATAAGTAAGCTGGAAGTCGAACCCACAGCCTCAAATCCTCACAGATTCAGAGACCGCAGCTCTAACCACTAGATCTAAAGTACATCAAAATGTTCTTGCTAAACCAAATGCATTTATAACTCTGTAATCTTCTTGTTTTCTTCTCTCAGTTCCCACCGAGTGCGGTTGGGTTCTGCTATTCTCTCTAATTCTACTCAACTATACAACTGAAGAAGATTTCCCTCGTTCGTCGCTTGGACAACCGAACGAGGTATTCTGTCTAACTGATGCTGGAAATCAAGATTGGAACACTCAACTGCCGTACCATCCGTACATCTGACCGTCTCGATGAACTGGAAGATGCCGTGAGTTCCCTTTCCTTTGATATCCTGGGCCTGTGTGAAACCAGACGCCAAGGACAATCATCTTTATTGCTTACTAATTCAAACCACACATTGCATAATTTTGGTTGTTCTTCCACTAATGGCACTGGTTTCCTTGTTCATAGTAAATGGGCGCCTCACTGTGAATTCTATCCGATCAGTGACCGTTTATCTTACCTAGACTTGAACACAGGCCGGGTTATGCTCCGTATTATCATGTGCTATGCCCCTACCACCTCACATTCTGACGACAACTATACAGCGTTCCTGGACTCTGTTCAAACTGTACTCACTGACTCGTACGCCCGTCGTGTTCGGCTTCCGGGGGGCTGCGTTTGTCGACGAGTTATCCTCATAGGGGACCTAAACGCTAAGGTTGGTTGTAGGCTAGTAGATGAGACATACGTAGGACGTCACGGGTTGGGGCAACGAAATGATCGTGGAAAAATGCTGGTCGACTTCTGCGAAGAAAACCGTCTCCATGTAATGAACAGCCGGTTTGAGAAGAGAGAATCGAGAAAATGGACCTGGATATCGCCAAATATGAACGTGCGCAATACTATAGACTACGTACTCTCACGGGACCCATTTCTGTTTCTCGACGTTTCTATCGTCGGGTCATTTCGTTTTGTGTCTGACCATCGTCTACTTATGGCAAAGTTACGCATACCAACATCACTCAAGCGACGCCAGAAGCAAGACCGACGTAGAGGAAACCTCAACAAACCTCTCTTCTCATTCGCACTAGCTGCCACGGCCGCCAATGTACCATCTCCATCCATGTCAAGCTACTCCACAATCACACAAATCATCACCGACGCAGCAGCAATTGCAACACAACCAACACCGAGAACTTCGAAACTGTCTGACAGAACCAGCTCACTCTTCAAGCAAAGACATTTACTAAAGTCTAGAGCTCCGTCACCCGCCACCCGTATCGAGTTTTCGGTTGTCAGCAAAGCCCTGCGAATCTCGTTGAAAGATGACATTCGCCGCAGACATCTGGCAACAATGCAAGAAGCTGTTCAATATGGGTGCAGTTTACGTAAAGCCCTCCAGAAGAACTCCACTACACGCACGCAGCTCACTCAACTACAAGCTGCCAATGGCTCTGTGACTTCGAAATGCACACAATGACTATACACAATACACTCCGGCCCGATCGGGCCGGGCCGGGCCTTGAAATTTCTTCGCCGGGCCGGGCCGAAGCCCGACCGGGCTTGGGCTTTTCGTGAGAGGCCTGACTCAAGCGACGCCAGAAGCAAGACCGACGTAGAGGAAACCTCAACAAACCTCTCTTCTCATTCGCACTAGCTGCCACGGCCGCCAATGTACCATCTCCATCCATGAGGTATGGTCCACTTAGAAAGTGGCCGGAATTGGGTCATACAGGTTTTGTAATACAAGTATGGGCCTGACTCACCA